>ML808929.1:66464-87604 GCA_009831015.1 Picea engelmannii | reverse complement strand
GGTCCAAAAAGGGTCATTGGCTAAAGGGTTTTGAGAAGACCCAGCCAGAATGTCAGAAGGATTAACGACAACAAATTCTCCAGCGGAATTCAGGTGGAGGATCTGTCGTTCGTATCCCTTCAGAATGCGGTAAGCTTCCAGAGATTCTGAAACAATTCGAAAATTCTCCAAAGGAATGGGAACTTCTTCCTGGGTGGTTGTAGTATTTTGAACCTCGCTTTGTTGAGGAGATTCCTCCGTAGAATGAGGGGGTAAAGGGGTGTTTCCTTCCATATTTTCTGGAGGAAGTCCCTGTAGCCTCCATGAGCAGCGTGGAGGGTCGATGTTAGCATAAAAGAGTCGGCGAAAGAAATCTATGGCCAACTAACGGAAAGAAAAAACACACGCTAAAAAATTTAAGAATCACAACCAAGCAAACAGGACCTTCTTTTGATGACCGTACTAGTTGGTGATGAAATCCAACGCCGCGTGATCAAGTCCAGAAGGGGCGGGGATAGGGTGGAACAGTTACAATGGTGATCTGCTTAACAAAATTATGCCTTGGTGCAAGCTTCCACGCAGTAATTGTGGATTTACCCTCCAAGGAGCTCGAGTGAGTTTGACCAATGTATGCTCCAGGTACAGTGAGACTTCCTGTCACCGTCACCTTGTGTAAGACCCTAAATATTATGGCCACTAAGGTTACCAATTCGCAGTCATCCCCTGGGAGGGAACAGTCGACAGTTCGATTCGAATGTACGGGCAGGGTATCAAGCCCGAAATCAACTAAAAGGCTTCCATGCAGTAATTTTGGATTTACCTCAAAGTGATCCCCATAATACGATCTGACCACCACAATCAGTTAAACCACAGAGGGTTAGTCCCCGTAGCTTACCCGAATGCGACCTCGTGCATAACCCCTGTGTGAGAGGGGGATCCCAGGCAGACTTATATGATAACTGGATTTGAATCTCCCTAACTCAGGATGCTAGTGTTTGTTTTGGAAACTTTGGAGAGTTATGCTCACAGCCCTAATCCAAAGTACTCAGCCTATTCTACTGTTGGTGGAGGATCCTAGAAAAGAAAAGTTCCGAATAAATTTTTAATTAGCGTTGATTTTATGGTTGTTCTTTACGCAAAAGAGGTGCATGGAAGTGAAACAAATGGAATTATGACTCAGACCGAAAGAATGCATTGAATATGATAAGAAATCATTTCCTTTCGATGAACATCTATCTAAGGGAGAGAGAAAGTTCTTTTCACTAACAAGCACGAATACAGAGTGTCCTCAAACAATTCTTTTTCTCAATCAAATCTTGATGTAATGCTAAAGCTTTCAAATTCCTTCTAATATGAACGATCAATCATGAAGATGCTTTTTGTTGTTTGTATATGAATAATGATTAATTGAACACAATGCTCATTTTGCTAATTATCTTCTTGTATGAATGAAAACCAAACTAGCACAAGCAAAAGTCATACAAACAATACACCCTTTTGTTGCAATCAAACCGAAAAGCGAAAGAAAAGAAACAATCAAAGAGAAAAACAAACTTCACACCCAAAAGAAAATGTCGAAGAACAATGATCTTGACTAAAATCGAGATGAAGAGGTCTGTAGGCCTTTGATGACCTTCACCAAGGTTTTTACTCAGTTAAACAGAGAAAAGGACAATGCATGAGTCTCAAACTCCAATCAAAAAAACAAACCAATAACAATAGTGAAGAAGGCTACAAGATCCAACTAGTAAGATGTTTGTTCTTCAAGAAAAAGATAGATGTCAAAGCTGAAAGGGAAGAAACATTGACTCACAAGGCTACTCAACGGAGGAGACACAGAGGAAAAACCTAGAAAAAGGCAATTCTGGAAGGTTTTTTGGGCCAAAGAGGGCTGGCGCTCTGTTGCCAAAGGAAAGGAGCGTTATAGTGCTCTATTCAAAACTATGGGGGAGCACTGGCACTCTGTTAACACTGGGACATGGGCGCCAAGGTTTAAAACTCCCAAAAATGTCAAAAAAATAAAAAAATTGCAATTCAATTCCGACAATTATGCTGAGTATGATAAGGTAAGGAGCTAATCAGCTCATGAAACCAATCAAAAGAGGAGTGAACCAGGTCTGAAACAATCAAGGGATAGAACAAGGTCAATGAGGAGAAAATCAAAACAGAAAGTTTCGATTTGAGGCTATCTCCCCAGTGGAGTCGCTAGTTTCTGTTGTAGGAAAATCTCCTTGCGGACAGGTAGATCGCCTCTAAGAGCTTGACCTTAACTCTAGACATAAAATTCTTAACATGGACACTGACTTCCTTTCAAATCTATCTAAACTAACACATGAGAAGGAAGGATGACAAAAGTACCTCTTTATCGACGTTTGTCCCTGCACGCTCCTAGTTGCGCTTCGATCCTTTGCTTCCTGCTAGATCCTGTGGACAAAACAAGACACAACCACTTCCTACTCTATTGATATTACCTTGAAAACAGATCTGTCAATCAATGTTAAGTTCATGTGACATTATACACAAACTAGAAAGAAACAGGGCAAACGTGTCATATTGATGAGAATAACGACAACAATACTTACAATCGTAGATGCGAATGCGACAGCTTCGTCGAGTCCTCTTCATCTAACCCTTGCCTGGAAGATCCACAACCTGGACAACAACAACTTCACTGATCACTTTGACTGTGTGTTTTCTCCAAGATCATAAGTTTCATACCAAAAGTTCTTCCCCCTTTCCACCATCATAGAGCTTGTTTATATAGGTTAAGAGGAGCTTAACCTCTTGAGTTATCTTTAGAACAAGTTGGGAAATTCCTCCTCAAATCAAGGATCTCTTGATGAAACCAATAATTCGAGCACAACTGCCTCCTAATCTCGAAAGATCCTCCCCTTATTCTCCTCAATGGGCCAACTACTGCCTTAGATTAGGCAGTGCTCCCTTAGAAGGGGCATTAGAGCGTTGTAGCACTCCCTGGTAAGATTTGGGGGTGCACCAATGCTCTCAAGATGAGCAACACTCCTTCAGAGGGGGCAGGGGAGCGTTATAATGATCCTTGAAGACTTGTAGGGGAGCTCCAACACTCCTAGAGCTGACATAAGAGAGTGCTCCCCCTCAGAACCTTTATTTCAGAGCTCTCTTCAGGTGTCAAGAGTTATTTGTCTTCATTAAACCAGTTCTTCTTCTTCAAATCAAGCACATGAGATGTTTTAAGTGTCTCCTTAGTGTCGTCGGCATGGCAGTGTGATCGAACATCATTTGCGACACTTGTGACCAACTTGTGACACTTGCGAAAGTTGTAAGGAAGATGCGACACTTACGACAATTGAGAGGAAGATGCGACACTTATCCAACTGAGTAATTTTGACGTGTAACACTAATAACATTTCTAATTGGAATTTCTTCGAAGGAGATGAACAAATCATTAGTTTTTTGACCAATCAAGACAATTTCAAAGATCTTGTGATTGATGATGAAGAGTTCCAAGAGAACTCAACGGAAAGGGGTCTTATGGAAGACCGACATACGGATAGATCAAAGGCCCATACGATCCCAAAAGGGGTAGCTAATTTAGAAGGTCTGTTTGATCTAAAGGAACGATTCAAAGGTCCTAAAAGTGAAAAGACTGCCAGCTCTTGTCCCCTCCATGAAACTGTGAATCTTGGGACCCCGGAGAACCCAAGGAATGTAAACCTTGGAAAAACTATATATAAGAAAGAAAGAAAGGCCTACCTCAATCTATTTAGACAATACCAGGACGTTTTCTCATGGTCCTATAAGGAGTTGAAAACATATGATACTCATATTATTTAGCACACCATCCTGTCGAAACCTGAAGTCAATCCTTTCCAACAGAAGCTCAGGAAATATCACCCTTCATTAGAACCTCTCATGTACTAGGAATTAAGGAAACTCCTGGATGCGAAGATAATTTTCCAGGTTAGGCACTCTACCTGGGTAGCAAATCTCGTTCTGGTGAGGAAAAAATTGGGAGAAATTTGATTGTGAATATACTTTCAGAACCTCAATAAAGCTTCGGAGAAGGACAATTATCCCGTCCCACCAATGGAACAACTCCTCTAGACCGTGTCGGGCTCAGAGATTTTTTCTTTGCTCGATGGTTTCTCAGGATACAATCAAGTGTTGGTTTCGAAGGAAGACCGATTGAAAACCACCTTCCAAACCAAATGGGGAACCTTCTCTTATAAACGCATGCCTTTCGGCTTAATTAACACAAGAGAAACCTTCCAGAGGGCCATGGATGTGGCATTCCAAGGGCTTATAAACAAGTGTGTAGTAGTATATTTATATGACATGATGGTGTATTCGAAGGATGGGAGGGAGCACATCCAACACTTAACTCAGACTTTTGAAAGATGCAGGAAATACGGTATATCATTAAATCCTAAGAAAAATATCTTTGGGATTGAAGAAGGGAAGTTTTTAGGTCATATTATATATCAAGAAGGGATTCGCATTGACCCCAAAAGGATTAAGGCCATAGCATAGCTTCTATTACCTCATAACAAGAAATCCATGCAGTCTTTCTTTGGGAAAATCAATTTCGTGAGGAAGTTCACTCTCGACTTCGCCAAAATTATCAAACCCTTACAAAAGATGATTCGCAAAGATGCCTAATTTAAGTGGGATGGCGAACGAATAAATGCCTTCAGCAAAATCAAAGCTACCATATCCCGGGCTCTAGTGCTGCGAAGTCTCGATTTCAATGGAGGCTTTAATCTATATACCTTCGCTTATGACCAGTCATTGGTTGCGGTTTTAACTCAGAAGGATGATGACAACAACGAATCCCCAGTATCATTTATGAGCACTAACCTTCAAGGAGTTGAGCTCAACTATCCTTCCATAGACAAGCAAGCCTATGCAGTCTATAAGGCAGTAAAGCATTTTAGGTCCTACATCCTCAAGAATCACACTAAGGTGATTGTACCACATCCTTCAGTCCGATCTTTGTTCACCCAACAAGAAATGGGAGAAAGAATATGGAACTGGATGGTAGTAGTCCAAGAATTTGATTTATACATAAAACTTTCCAAGATGGTAAAAGGACATGGTCTGTGGAAGCTCGCAGTCGAAGCCCAGGATCAAGTAAATGAAGACTCTGGATGGGAGAATGAAATAGCTCTATGGTGTGGAGAAGTAGCATACATCCCCCTAGGATGAGATTCGTGGTACAAGGACTTGGATTACCTACTACATCACGAAACTTGTCCCGAAATCCTCAACCCAAGAGAGAGAAGATCCCTACAGTTAAATTCTGCACAATATCATCTTATAAATTCGTCTCTTTTCCGGATCAACTATGACAGGGTATTGTTGAGGTGCCTCGAACGTGAAGATGTTGATAAGGTGCTAAAGGAAATTCATGATGGCCCCGTCAGAGGACATTTTGCTAGAAATACCACTGCTCATAAGATTTTGAGGGCCGACTATTATAGGCCCACCTTGTTCAAAGATGGGCATACTTATGCTAGAAACTGTAAGACTTGTCAAATAAGCGCTGGAAAGGAGAAAAGGGCAGCAGTCCCGCTTTAGCCTGTGACTGTTTCAAGGCCCTTTGAGTAGTGGGGGTTAGATATCATAGGATAAATTATGCCCAACTCTTCTAAGATGCACAAGTACATTCTTACTTCCACCTACTATTTCAAAAAATGGGCGGAGGCCATCCCTCTGACTCATGTAAACGAGAAGATTGTGATCCAATTCATAGAACAACAACTAATCACAGGGTTTGGTCTCCCCTCTATTCTAGTATTTGATAATGGAACTTACTTCTCCTCTACACTATTGACATAATTTTCTCTAGACAAAGGAATCATAATCAAGTACTCTGCAAATTATTACCCTCAAGGAAACGGTGTGGCAGAGTCGACTAACAAAAATCTGGTAAGAATATTAAAGAAGACAATTACAGATAACCAAATAAATTGGCATAATCAACTTCATAATTCCCTATGGGTCGATAGGGTCACACCCAAAGAAGCCATAGTAAAATCCCCGTACTTTCTGGTCTACGGGCAAGAAGCCATCCTCCCAAACGGGCTCTATCTGCCATCTCTTCAATTGGCCCAAGATTCCAACGAGTAACCCTCATTGGCCATGCAACGAAGAATCAATACTCTACTCATGCTTGAAGAAGAGAGATACAAGGCTAAGTCAAAATTCCTAGCTCACCAATAGATAGTGAAACGATGGTTCGATAAGCATAAGGCCAAAGAAAAGAGTTTTGAGGTGGGAGACTTAGTACTAAAATGGGACAGAGTGAATGAACCAAAAGGGAAGCATTCTAAGTTTCATAACCTATGGCTTGGACCTTTCTAGGTCGCTGAAAATATAGGGGCAGGTACTTATCGATTGTAGAACTTGGAGCGAGAACTTGACACCCTCCCAGTAAATGGTCAGGCCCTAAAACAATATTTCCAATAATAATAACATATATATATAATAATAATAATAAATAAATATAAACAAAAAAAAGAGGACGTGAGTTAAGGTTATTGAAGGAAGAAAAGATATTATGCTTTTGCCCAGTGTATTGCCATTTGTTTATCTCTCAACACACCCTAAAAAAGTCTCTGCCAAACTCTACTTTTTGGGTACCACTTATTGTTTAATTCGGAACAATGTTGTTTTCGCTTATCTTTGTTTTCTACAATTTCTCCTTGATTCTTTAAAGGTTTCCCTGAACAAGTCGAAACCATCACAACTTAAAGGGAGTAACATTTGACTAAAGAATCAACCACTAAGTTTTTTCACCTGACGTGTCCAATTTTCGGCACCCGGAAGAATCAGAGGTGAAAGAAAATCATCCTAGAAAACTAAGGACACCGATCACCGATTTCCGTCAGCATCGGTAAATGGGGAGTTGTTCTTTCATGATAAGAATTGCACACGAAAATTTCCAATGACCATCTTCATTCAGCATCAGTGAAAAGCAAAAGGAAGTAGTTGTTTGCGAGGAAAGGGAGGAATCGCCGATGGATGATCCCGTAAAAACATTTTGGCATCGACGAATTTCCATGAAGCTAGCCCAAGGGAAAGGATGCGATAAGTTCATCCCCAATTAATAACCCCTGATATCTAATCGACATCGGTGATTCCTAGGATGGGATAGGAAGCGCGCAACTGAAAGAAGGTTACCACCTCTGTTGGCACTCATGAGTCGAGTCACCTGTCTTTATTCACCACGTGTCACGTCAAAACCATTCGATGAAAGAAATCGACGTTGGAGGTTTTTATTTTGTAAGGAGTATCAACGAAGAATCCCGTAGCTCTATGCCAATCCCCGACTTCCCCTTTCAGAAAATGACACGATGGGACATTTTAGCTCTAAGATACACTAGATACGATGCATTTAATTGATTGATTAATTCCAAGACCGCGCATTAGTCTCTAATTCGTGCGCAAAGCCCGATGACCGTTTTAAACTATAGATACAATGCATCTCCCTCTGCGCCTCTGCCGTCAACCTACGTAAAATTGATTATAGAGAATTGGCGGTAAGTAGTTTAAATTTCATCCCATTACTTGTATTAATAGCTTGATGCGACTGGTAAGTTCTCTCTCGTTATATTACCCTAAATTATTATGAGCCAGAGAATTCTGCATGTAAAGAGGTCTGGAACATCCAGAGGAGCGAGAAGAATGACCCAGAGAAGGCTTCCAAGTTATAGTGAGTATTAAGAAATAGAGTTTAGCAAGCATACAGGTATGTACCAGTCTAGTTTTGAGTTCTTTTCACATATAAATTAAGATCTAATATTATTCTATGTGTCGGACCTAATTGAGCATCTTCGGTTGTAGGAACGATGCCTCCGAAGAAACCTACCACCAGGAAAACTCCTATATTCCCAAAGCTACAAGAATCAAAAGCAGGAAAAGGCTCCTCCCTAGCTGTTGCAAGAAAATTAAAATTCACTTCCAAGCCAGCATCGATCATCAAGATGACCACCAAAGAAGCCTTCACTCAGTCCCTGGCCTTTGGGGACACAGAGGCGAACATTGGGACCAAGACAACATTCTCGCGATGGGAAGACCTATTCAAGGAAATAAAGCATGAAGAATTCCTCGAGTATGCCCCGCATAGTGATCCTGACATGAGGAAGATGGATGATGAGGTCTTCGTCAACATCCATAAGGCTTACCTACACATGGTGGCAAGCAGGACTCTGTTATTCCCTTGCATTGAACTTTTGAAATGGCTCATTGATCACAGTGATGCACAAAAGTGTGTAATTAAATATGATAATGGTCAAATCGTCAGGGTTTTCTTCCCAGTAGAAGTCCAAAAGTATTACAAGATCAGGGAGCCAGATGACCATTTGAAAAAGGATTTTGTTGTGAAGTTTTATCATAAGAACAACACTAGAAAAATCATGGCGTTCTAGTGGAGAGAAGACAAAAAATTCACCAATCGAAACTTCGGATGGTATGCGACGGCCAACCACAGACAACCTTATATCTATCTAATGGCTCTCTTTTGTCGGTTGCATGGAGAAAAAGATTGTTCCAGGTTTTTGGAGGCATGGATGCCTTTGGATTATAATGTCGCCATCTCCATAGCAAGCTTCAACTGGGGCGCGATCATCTCCAAACATCTTAGCACCTGCATTCTACAGGCTCAACAGCCAAAGGAAGGAGAAACTCTTGCCTTCTAAATGGCGTATTATCTACTAGATGTCATCTGTGCAAGGAATGTCTTTGCAGGAATGAACCTGAGCTGGCACACTTATGAGCTCCTAGTCCATGTCTATTTTAGCATCTTGTGTGAGAACAGGCATAAAATATCCTACTCTCTCATTTGTGACCAATTTATTGCACCTATTCATTTCTTATTATTAAAGAAGGAGTGCCCAAGGCTGTCTAATGCGGCCAAAAAAGTTATATTGAAAGTGAATCACTGGTACCTGGATGAGCGCGAAACCTACATCAGGGTTTTCGGAGCCATGGGAGAACCACATTTGCTACCTATATATGTCCCCGACTGACTGGTACTAGGGGAAATATGTTACCAAACTATCTTGCGGGGTTACAACACCACTTTCGTGAAGGATAATAAGCGGGCATTCATACCCTATGTGTTTCATATTGGCTTCTACCAGGTTAAAGACACTGCGCAGGCCAAGCAAGAGGGATTAAGTCAATTGGAATTTTGGTTCCAGATAGGACATTTTCGCAAGCACAATCCCAAGGGTCTGGTCTCAAAACATGCATCGCAAGTATCGTTATGTTGGCCTTATGCCCACTATCGGTTTGAGGATGAAATCTTCACTGAAAATGCTCAAGATTGGGATGAGGTGGTGGAAAGAATGGCTGACCCCAAAATAACCAATTTCAAGGCCATGAGTTGGGAAGAGAAAGCGACATCCTTGGATGAAAGAGCGTAAAGAGAAGAAGAAATTCTCAGGACTTGGGAATAAAGGGTAACATTTGAATCGGTCGAAACGATGGAAGCTCCCCAGGAAGCCCCTATACAGAACCAAAATTTTATCGGAACTCCAGGCGCAAGGGAAAGAGGGACACTATTTCTCCAACATGCTCAACAAATAATGGATCTGGTGGCGAATGATCTGACCCTCTTATCAAGCGTTCCGACTAGTAACCCAGAAGAGAGCCTGACAGGGGTAGGCAACTCCAAGCTCACAGACCCCAGTAACATCAATGGTTCAGATGACCCCGAATCCACACTGACGCCAGTCAATTCACCGGTAGGCATGATGACTCAATCAAAGCCGGGTCGAGTGTTGGTCGAAACTAGTGCGCCTAACCCTCTGTCCGAGTTCATAGATATATACAGTGATGATGAGAGTCTGGAGGCATCTCAGAAAACTTTTGTGCATGTAGAAGAAGAAAAGGGAGCTAAGGAAAAAACACCTCTTGTTCCCGATGTTCAGAGTCAAGAGGACACACGAGAAGAAAAAGGACCTAAAAGAGACTTAGACACAGAAACACCCGATGCACCAGAGAACCGAGTAGGTAGTCCCAAGGACAAGTCAAAATTGGACGTGTCAAAAGAAATATCCCCATAGAAGGATGTTGACAATGCCACAGCTAGAATGCAGGCAAGTATTGAGATCGCTTCGGACACATCCATTCCACTTGATACTCAGGTCCCCGATAAACATCAGGAAGAGGTCGGGCCTTCAGAGAAGAACAAGGAGGTTCAAGAGTCTAATCTTGAAAAAATATATACGACCGAAATCCTGGGAAACACACTCACATGGGGCGACCAACAGATACTAGAGCTAGTAGACGAAGTAGCAGACATCTATGTGATCTCCTATGATCAAAAGAGGAAGGCCATCGTACAAAGCACTGATAAGAAGAGGAAGATTACTGTGGACCATTCTATTTTGGTTACCACAGAGGAAAGATTTATCAACATAGTAGATGCTCGCACGTCTGAACTAATAGGCATGGGACGAACCCTCTCTAATGCTGCCCAGAATAGGGCCAGGAAGGATGAAAGAGAACTAGCTGATACTCTAAAGGAACTGGAACACCTGCACCATATTGTTGAGTATTATAAAGGGGCTACACAGACTGCGACATATTTGAAGAGTGAGTTTTCAGGAGTTTACAACGAGTACAAGAAAGAAAGAACCCTGTTAACTAAAAATATAATTGAATTCCAGGAGGACAATCTCATGGCTCTCGTAGCATGCAAGGAGATGGAACGATGGCATGAAAGAGTGAAACAAGCAGTGGAAAGGCTCGAATACATTGAGGCCATCCAATAGGGTCGATAAAAGGAAGAACATGGCATTTGGATGTCAAGAAAAAATAGCCTCGATCGCATAAAGAGATCCGTAGAATACTAGACTAAGATGTCCCAGGACCCACATTGAGAGATCCAAGAACAATATGCCAAGTTCCAGAAGCATTGGGATAAAATTAATAAAGTAATGAAAGATATCAAGCTCCCCATGTTCGGCAACCCCAATGAGTTTATTGACATAAGAAACGTGCTCAAGATCTATGCCGAACAAGACTCCCTATGGGTTGAAGAGTGCACGAAGGTAGCTGATCCGAGGCCGAGACAGGTGCGACAATTCACAGAACACCCCGTCAGAGCTAAAACCATGTTATTCCACCTTGATAAAATATCGAGCGCATGCAGAGGACATCAGAGGGATATATGCGGCCCCAATGGAACAACACAGATTCTCATGGGCCCATACTTGTGAAGAACTCTTTATCAGATGGTCTGATTATGAAAGAATCCACCCTTTTCAAGAAACAACTCGGGTGGACTATTGAAAGACTATCAAATGATGATGCCATGTGGCGATTTTTTGTTAGCTCAAATTGTATTTTACCGTTAATTACTATTAAGAGTTTATATTATAAATAGGAACATCGACCAATGGTCTAAGGGTCAATGGTTTGTTGTAAGAACTCTTTTCTTTCTAGTTGTTAAGAATTATTTTGGAGCTACTATGAATGAAGAAGTCCTTCTGGACCAGAGACAAAGTTTTTTTAATCATATGCATGTGTAATTGAGCCTGGAGAAGAACTATTTCCTATTCAGTTCATGAGCATATGTAACAAGTAAGAGTTATCAAATACATTGTCAAGTTATCTGGTGCAATTGTTTTTCTGTTCTTTTCTCTAATGATGGAAATGATGAATCGTTGTGCGGATATATGATGAAGGATTATGGTAGATGAATTATTTTTCTTTCTATTGATCTTATCATGTAAATGTTTTCTTCTAATAATTAGTATTCACAAACAGTAATTGGATGCTCACATGGTTAACGTATTATTACTAGGCTTGTGGTATAGGATTATCGTTTGCATGTTTGAGCAGTGGGTTATCCCAAGCTTGGCCTCTTCTGCAGTAGTTAAATTTTCTCTCATCTTGTTTCTTGGATAGTTTAGGTTAAAATCTCAGCTAGTGATCGATTGTTCACACAGTTAAAGTATTATTACGAGGCCTATGGTAAGATATCATTGTCTACATGTTGGAGTGAGGGTTATCTTGAGCCTAACCTTTCCCAGTATTTAGACTTCCTTATCGCTGTGTGGTCAAGTTGGTTTATACCGTATTTTTCTCACATTTATCCTAACTAAAGAGAAAATAGAAAAAGAGAAAATATCGACTGAAGGAGATGCCTCCACAAGAAAACACAAAGCCCTTCGATTAAATTGGCTGGATCGTAAGATCTGGAGAACCATTCCAATCACAAATGCTACAGAGTCTAATCGGGCCTCGGTGGCGGGTTTGGTTCCTACTGTTGAGTTAAGGGGTTTAAGACCCATCAACAAAATGTTGAGCTGAAAATAGTTATCCCCCACGGCCTTAGTGATGGTGTACATCCCATAATGGAGTGGGAGAAGCTTCCAATGGGGTCCTGTAAGGTGTTCTTTCTACAAGTGGGCTTCCCATATCAGCTCTGTTCGCTTGCTTGATGGAACACAGATATGGCCCAGACGACACAACAACCCATCCTGAAGATGGAAATTATTGACAACTACATTTTCCCCCAACATTTGGTAGGTGGTGGTGAAGTCCGGGTCTGTCTCATAGAGTTGGGGCCATCCATAGGTCTCATGGCCACATGAGTCTAACACCGTGGTGAGTGTTGCGACTAGCGGTCTGCTGAGGAAATCAGCGACGTGATTGGTGCTTCCTATTTTATACTTGATGTTGAGGTGGAATTGCTACAAGTATGTGGACCACTTTTGATGGTGGTCATTCTACAATTTTCCTTATGTCTGCATGAACTATAGTGGCTTATGATCAATGTGGATGGTTGTCTCCTTCCCAAGAATGTAGTCTCTCCACTGGCAGCAATATTTCATAATGGAGTACATTTCTTTGTCATAAGTAGGGTACTTACATACAAAATTTGATAGTGTATCACTATGATAGGCCATGGGGTGGTCATGTTGAGTGAGAAAGACACCCACAACATAGTCAGAAGTGTATGTTGTGATCTCAAAGGGCTGTTGCAGGTTTGGGAGTGAAAGTATTGGGGTTGAGCACAAGCGCTGCTTCAAATCATCGAATGCTTGTTGTTGGGACCGGCCCCACGCAAATTTAGCCTTACCACCACCCTTGGTTATTTGGCTGAGGGCCCATGCAATATGGGAGAATCCCAACATGAACCTATAGTAGAAATTGGAAAGGCCCAAGAAGATCCAGAGCTCAGTGAGTGTGGTTGGGGCTGGTCAATCATGGATGACATGGATCTTGGTTGGATCCACATGTATGCCATACTGATCAATGATGTAGCCCAGGTAGTGGACCATGTCCATTTTGAAGGAGAATTTTTCCAAGTTGGCGTATAGCTTGTGCTGTCACAGGGTGTGCAAAACCTGCTAAATATGTTGCAAGTGTTCGGCCCAAGTCTTGCTGTAAATGAGAATTTTATCCAGATACACCACTACAAAATTATTGGTGAATGGTCGCAGGATATCATCCATCAACCTCATGAAAGTGGTTGGTGCATTTGTCAAACCAAATGTCATGAACAACCATTCAAAAAGGCCTTCCTTTGACTTGTAGGCAGTCTTCCATACATTTGTCTGTTCTATTGGTACTCGGTGGTAGACAGACTTGATATCAATGTTACTGAAGTATTTGGCCCCCGTGAGTGGATCAAGGAGGTCTTTGATTTGGGCAATCAGGTACTAGTTTTTGATTGTGATTTTATTCAGAGCTCGGTAATCAATGCAGATTCATGATGTTCCATGTTTCTTTTGTACCAGCACAATTAGGATCCCGCAAGGTGATGATATGGAATAGATGTGCCCCTTGTGGAGCAGTTCTTGTATCTATCACTTGATCTCCTCATTCTCTAAAAGAGAGCGGTGATAGACTAGCCCATTGAGAAGCGATGTTTCAGGGGTCATATCGATGGGGTGCTTGACCTGGTAGTGAACATGTACCCTGGTAGGTGCGGAGAAGATATCTAAGTATTCTTCCATGACCTTATCTACTTGCTTCTGCTGTGTAGAGAGGTCGGCTGCAGAGACCCTGGATGTGGCTATGATCTTTCTCTTATTCTGAGAGCGAATCACGAAGAAGACAAACTTCCCCGTCTGAGAGATGACCTTCCTACATTACTTAGCAGAGATCAAGGAAATAACACTAGGTGGGACTACCTCGAGTATCCTATACAATTTCGTGTTCAAAGTAATAATAACACTACAAGGCCTAAACTCATATACAACATGATGTTTCCCTAAATAAATTTGTCCCAAAATAACATCACAAACTTCGAGAGGAGCAACATCACACAATACTCATCTTTGAATGGCTTGATGTCATACGACAGTAGACACTTTTGGCTGACGTGGAGATCGCTTCCTTGGCGGAGCCATCCAATGGTGTAGGGTTGTGGGTGAGGTGTTGTTGACAGGGCTAGCCACTTTAATACCTCTACTGAGATGAGGTTCTTCTAGCTACTGCTATCAATGATGAAGTGTAGCAAGGTGTCATTTACCCACATCTATGAATGGAAGAGGCACTCTCCTTCTTCCTACTCATCTAGCTCACCAGGTTGGAGCTTGGTGGTAGAAATAGTGGCACTAGGTTCTGCATCAATGATCTTTCTTCCCCTTTCTGGTTTTGGATAAGATTCATAACCCACATATGATTCAGATGATTTTACTTCGGCCACCAATGATTTCTTTAGGAGATAGTCAGTAGTGCTATGCCAAGGGCTCTTATGGAAGTCACACCACTTCCCAATGTCTTTCTTCGTATTTATGGTGTCCTTATTTGCTTGCAGCTTGGAATGGTTGTCCTGATACTTTCCATATTTTCTTTGTCCTTTGTTCTATGGGTTGGGGCCACCCTTTCCTGGTTTTTTTTGTGAGGGGTTCCCAAGCCCAAATCATCGCATCTTTTGTTTGATCTTCTGCTCGATTTTGACAGCATAACAGTAGGCCACGCCCAAGGATGAGATGTCCAGAAATTCCATTTTGGTCGGTCTATATCTATGCAGAGCACCATGATACTTGATCGCCCAATGTCTCTCTAAATATTTGATACCCAACTTGGTGCGCAAGGTATGGAAGATATTTGTGAAATCTAGCACTGCTTGGTTTCTTTCTTGCCACAGTGTGGTCCATTTGGTATACAAGTTGTCATAATTTCTGACAGGGTAGTATTTTTCCTTAATAACATCCCTGAAGGATTCCCAAGTGGTCGTGACTATAAATAATGAGGGTTCCTCTATTTTCTTTTCCTCACAGAAGGTTTCCCACCAATCTTTGACATGGGGAATGACTTTGAGGAGCGCAAAAGTAATATTTTCTCTATGCGAAAAGTTATGGATAAAAAAATACCCCTCTAGTAGATTCAACCACTTGTCTACAGTATTTGCGTCTATGTGACCTTCAAATATAGGAATATCGAAGTTTATTTGTACCTTGAAGGGGGCGGCACCTCTGCTCAAAGAAGATGTGTCGCTTGTTGGTAGTCGTCAAAGGATTTGCACAAAACTATCCATCATCTCGTTCTTTTGTTGCATGAGGGATTCCTCAATCAATAGTTTGAAAGGATATCATGTCCCATAATATTTATTTTCTCCTACCATGATATGTCTCTTGGGCGTACGAGAGATTTTATCCTCAAGAGAAACAAGCTCAAGACCCAACTCTTTGTACTTCGACCTCATTGGGGACATGCATTAAGACGACAAGGAGAAAATCGCTTTGATACTAATGATCCAAATTTTATGAGCGGAACAAAATGAATAGAGATTATTAATAGGAACTTAACACAAAATAACAGAGATATAGTAAAACTAGTTTTCTATTCAATAAGGAAATAAGTTGAAACTATAAAATGCAGCGAAAACAAGCTTACTGGAATGGTGGCGGCTTATCTCTAAGAAGAGATGTGACAACTGCGCTCATTCACAAGAAGATAATTATAATGAGCCTCTGAAAGCCTTTTTTTACAATAAACAGGAATGCCAAAAACCTTATACATCCAAAAACCTAACCCTAGGAGATGAAGCGCCAAAAGTCATGTGGGCCCCGTTTGGGTAAGTTAGTACATTAACTTCCTGGGGTCGTAACTTTTTCATACGATCTTCGTTTTAGGTGTATGATAGCCCGTTAGAAAGGTATCATTGAGGAGATTCATTTTGGGGTCTCAATCATTCCTTCAACTATCATTGAGAAGCTCTATCCCGAAAAACCTTTATTTAGGCCCTCAAAATGGCTCCGGAAGTTCAAACTACTAAAAATAGTAAATTGCCAAAATTTCTAGAAAACTATTTTGATCCGGTTGGAAAAGGTGGGTGACCACCGATATCCACTTGTATCAAGCACTAGGAATGATATGGTTGATCCTGGAAACATCGGTGGCTTTCAATATTTTGATAGAAAAGACAACGAAGGAGTTGATGGACGCATTGACTAAACTATATGAAAAACCCTCGGCGTCCAATAAGGTATTTATAATGAAGAGATTATTTAGTATGAAGATATTAGAAGGTGGTTCTATTGAAAATCATTTAAATGAATTTAATACGATTACTAATTAGCTAAGTTCTATAAAAGTGGACTTTCATGATGAGGTCATGGCTCTTCTAATCTTGTGTTCATTTCCAGAAAGTTGTAACGACTTGGTCATGGCTATAAGTAACTTTGTTTTTGGTTCAAACAATTTAAAATTCGATGATGTTATTGGTGTTATCCTTAGAGAGTAAGTGTGATGGAAAAGAATAGGTGAAACATCAGGTAATGCATTAAACATGAAGAGCAAGGGAAGAAAAATGGATAGAGGAAAGGGATCAAGGAACCACGAGAATTCTTGGAAGGGAAGATCCAAATCCAGATTGGGAAAAATAGAGTGTTGGAATTGTGGGAAGAAAGGACATCTAAAGAAATACTGCAGAGCTCCAAAGAAACACAAATATGGACAACATGATAAAAATGAGGAAGAAAATGTAACAGGTGATGTGTTACAAGATGCTTTGATTCTTTCTGTAGATAATATTTCTAAGTCTTGGGTAGTAGACTCAGGGGCTTCATTTCATGCCACACCCCATAAGAAACATTTTCTATATTATGTTTAAGGTGATTTTCGATGGCTTCATTTGGGTTATGATACACCATGCAAAATTGTTGGAATGGGAAAGGTAAAAATAAAGAAAATGAATGGAAACCAATGGTTGTTGAAAGAGGTAAGACATGTTCTATATCTAAGGAAAAATCTAATTTCAATAGGAAAGTTGGAAAGTGAAGGGTGTATATCTATATTTACAAATAAGGCATGGAAGGTAACCAAAGGATCATTGGTGATAGAAAAAGGACAGAAGGTAGTTACATTGTATTTATGTATCGGTAATATTGATTCTTCTATCTCTTTAGCTTCTATAGGAGTCGATATAGCACTGTGGCTTCATAGGCTTACACACATCAGTGAGAAGGGGGTGCAAATACTTCACAAAAGAATTTTTTTTCTAGATCTTAAACAAATTGATTTGGATTTCTGTGAGCATTGTGTTTATGGAAAACAAAAGAGAGTTAGGTTTCTCAGAGTTGGAAAAGAAAAGAAGAGTGAAAGGTTAGAGCTTCTGCATACATATGTATGGGTACCAACTCATGTATCATCTCTTGGTGGCTCTCACTATTATGTTACTTTTATTGATGATGCAACTAGAAAAACTTGGGTTTATTGCATTTGACAAAAATATGATGTTTTTGATACTTTTAAGAAATGAAAAGCTTTGGTTGAGAATGAGACAAAAAAATGTTGAAGTGTCTCAGATAAAAAAATGGAGGTGAATATTGCAGCAAGGAGTTTTATGATTACTATTCATACCATGGGATTCGTAGAGAGAAGACAGTTCCAGGAAAACCACAAGAAAATGGTGTGCTTGAAAGGATGAATAGGACAATCATGGAGCATGCAAGGAGTATGAGATTGCATGCTGGGTTGCCCTTATAGTTCTGAGAAGATGTTGTAGATACTAATTTTTACTTAATAAACAAAGGACCTTCAAGGTCTTTGAATGGTGTAATTACAGAGGAGGCATGGACATGTAAAAAGGTAAACTATTATTTTTTGAAGACTTTCAATTGTGAAGCATTTATCCATATTGATAAATAAAATAAAACAAAGCTTGAGGAAAAATCCAAGAAGTGTACCTTTATTGGATACAGTGTTAATGATTTTTGTTATTTCTTATGGGATTATGAAAATTACAAAATAATTAGGAGTGGAGATGTCATATTCAATGAGAAGGTCATGTACAAAGATCAGTTGTAGGGAAAGATACAAGAAAACGAAAAAACAGAATACATAGTGCTTGATGAGATCACTGAGAAAGAAATTCCAAAGGTACCAAAAAATCAAAATGTACAACAAAAGGAGAAAAAAGTACCTCAAACTCCTGCAAGTGTTGTTAGAAGATCTACTAGGTTAAGTAGATCCCCTGAACAATACTCTCCTTCATTGCATTATTTATTATTGACTGATTCTGGTGAACCAGAATGTTATGAAGAGGAAATGTAGGTAGACATTGAAAAGAAGTGGGAGCAAGGCATGGAAGAGGAAATGGATTCCCTAGTAAATAAACAGACTTGGGACTTGGTTTAGTTTCCTGCAGGAAAAAAACATTGTGGAATAAATGGGTTTACAAGTTGAAGAAATAAGATGGAGGAAAAAAGTGATACAAGGCTAGACTTGTTGTAAAGGGGTTTGCACAAAAGAAAGGTATATATTTTGATGAAATATTTTCTCATGTTTTTAAAATGAATTCAATTAGGACTATTTTAAGTCTTGTGGAAGTAGAAGATTTGCATCTTGAACAGTTAGATGTAAAAATAAATTTTCTCCATGGGGATTTGGAGGAATAGATTTATATGCAACAACCACAGGGGTATGAGGTCAAAGGGAAGGGGAATTTGGTATGCATTTTGAAGAAGAGATTGCATGGCCTAAAGCAAGCTCCAAGACAGTGGTATTTGAAGTTTGATAGGTTTATGATAGAACAAGCTTATAGTAGATGACATTATGATCACTGTGTTTATTTTAAAAGGCTAGAAAATGGAAGCTATATTATATTGATATTGTATGCAGATGACATGGTTGTCATAGGGTATAATATGCAAGATATAAATTTTCTCAAGAAGAAATAATCTAATTAATTTGCGATGAAGGATTTGGGTGTTGCAAAGAAGCTCCTTGGTATGATAATAACTAGAGACGGGAAAAATCGCAAATTGACATTGTCTCAAGGTGAGTACATAGAGAAGGTGTTGGAGAGGTTTCAAATGCAGAATGAAAAACCAGTTAGTACACCTTTGGCTAGCCATTTCAAATTAATTAAGGAAATGTGTCCCGAGACACAGGAGGATATAGAATACATGTCCAGGGTCCCTTATTCATCAACAATTGGAAACTTGATGTATGCAATGGTTTGCACAAGACCAAATATTGCACATGTAGTGGGAGTTGTGAACAGGTATATGAACAATTCAGGTAAACAACATTGGGAGGCAGTAAAGTGGATTCTCAGGTATTTGAGAGGTATTTCTACTCATGCATTATATTTTGGAGGTTCAGACACTATTCTATAGAGATATTTTGATTCATATATGGTAGGTGATAAAGATAGAAGGATGAGCACCACAGGGTATGTTTTTACTGTAGGTGTAACAACAATAAGTTGGATTTAGAAACTGCAAAAGTTTGTTTCACTTTCAACAACAGAAGCAGAGTATGTTGTTGCTACAGAGGCTAGTAAGTAAATGATTTGGTTACATAGGATTATGGAGGAATTGAGAAAAAAGCAGGAGAATCGAAGGTTGTACTGTGAAAGTGAGATTTCCATTCATCTTGCAAATAAATCATCCTTCCTTTCGAAGACCAAGAATATACATAACATGTATCATTTCATATAATCTATCTTGGAAGATGAACATTTGAAGTTGGAAAAGATACATACTAGCCAGAATCTTGTAGACATGTTAAAAAAGGGAGTAACCAAGGAGAAACTGAGTTCATGCTCATTTTCAGTTGGTCTTCAAGCATGAAGGTGAAGATGAGAAATTTTCCAAGTCCAAGAAATATCATAGTCCAACAGATATAGCAATGGTGGAGTTGTTGAGATGAGTCTCCAAGTGGGAGATTATTGGTTGTGGAGCCTGATTATCTTCCTGCTTCATAGATCTTTGTTTTCATCTGTGTTTATACCCCATGAAGATTATACTCCCATAAATACTATATACTCCTCCACATGGGGGGTTGCAGGGGGGGATTCCCCCCCCCTATAGGGTCCAGGGGCAAGTAGGCCCCTGACGGGAGTTCAGGGGCAACGTCCTCGAAGGAAAAAATTCCTTGTAAATGTATATTGTAATTTCATATTAAATCTGGACTGTTCATTATAAGGTCGCAGATATGACAATAGAAGTGATGTTGGGGTTTTGTTTCCCTAGAAGGAAAACCTGTTTTATGAGTAAATTGTATTGTTGATATATATTATTGCGAATATTGTATTCTAAGTGAGGATATTGTGAGAGAAATAAGAGAAAGTTACAACATGTGAGTTGTAGGTTGTATCCCTTCATTTACTTGATAATAATAAAGGAAGGATCTAAGAATTTCTCTAGTGGACATATCCCACACTGGGTGAACCATGTATATTTGTGTATCTATTGTATTTTGTATCTTATGTGTTTTATTTATGCATTTTTCTTATTTTATTTCTCCATGATCTTTTCTTTCTTACACATGTTGACAAAAAAATACATGTGTCCAATTTGATGCATGCTTAGATGTGCAGATCAACATTTTATAGTTGTAAATATCTGAGGAGTGTTATTATTTTTAGTATATTTCATGTGATAACCATTGGTATGAAAACACTTGCAAGGGAACCTCAAAAAAAAAAACTTAACCATAAAAATTATGAGTAGAAAGTTACTTGACTATTTGCTTTCCTAAATCAGTGGAAAAGGACATCTTTGGAGTGTAAAATTAGATCCCAACATCAGGTCAAAGAGAGACTTGTTGGGAAGCCTCATAGTACCTCAGTTTTCTTCAGTCCCTCCCTCCCCCTATACCCTCCTTTTCTCTCTGACCTCTCTCTTTCTCTCTATCTCCTTGTTGCTAGTCTCTCTCTCTCTCTCTCTCTCTCTCTCTTCCCCTCTTTCTATCTCCCTTATTCT
>ML808929.1:49922-61400 GCA_009831015.1 Picea engelmannii | reverse complement strand
CCTCCCTAACCCCTCACATAGGTAGAATCATATATTTTCCATGTAATAAGGGATGATATTAATAAATAAGATCTAGTTAATAATGTGAACAAGTAACATGTAAGAATACCTAATATAAGATTTCGCTTCTAGAAAGATATTCCTCTAGATTGTTATTTTGGTATATACATTTAGTATAAATAGGAGTCAAGGGAATGGGAAATATTTGTCTTAAGATTTATCGTAATAGATCATTGCTATGTTGGAGGTTTCCCCATCTAAGAGGCAAGTGAACATTGCTCTCATTTCGATAAAGCTATCATTTTGGTGTGCTATTCTCTATATTCTATTGTCTCGTTGGTAATTTATGTGATATTCTTGTTTCTTCTCAATGTAACCTAACCAAGTGCATAATAAGTTGTATCAGAGAGATTTCCTTTGAAGGAATTGTGGGTTAATTTGTTCAGGGTAGATACATGTTTCTACATCCTTAAATTGTATTGATTTGTTGTTCATCACATAAATCCACATTCGGGGAAGCATACATGCAGGAAATACAAGAGGATTTTAAGCTCACATTGTTGGAAACCCTTATAACCCCTGTTGTTACCCCTTTGAGTGGTAGTGCATTAGAAAACACTTGTATATAGACTTTCTCTTCCACATACCTATGGTATATCAGGATACCCCTAGGTATCCTGAAACCATACCTAGATCAATCGATCGGCCCCTTGACTTCTATAGTTCCATCAAGAAAAACCATTGAGAAGATACTCTCTAGTACCTAGGTAATCAGGTAGTATGGATAAGGGTATAGTCTAGCCTCCTTAGTTGGTGCCCTGATATATTAGGTTGAGTACTACTATTTGACCCCACACGTATATCAAAGAGCTATAGTACAAGGTAAAACCTTGTCTCTAGGAACCCTAAAAACCCTAACCCTTGGGACAGAAACATAATAGAAAAGGAATAGACAATATATATTGTTGTGCAACCTTTCCTCCTCTATTGGATTCCTCTTTTCATAATGATCATCATTATACCTATAATTTTTCATCCTTTTTTTTCTTGTGGTACCAACCCCTCTTCCTGACACCCTTATTTGGGACCTATCCCATTTTTTATCCCTAATCATCATGATACCCTTCATCCGTAACCCCTCTTCTAGGTGGACCCACCCTCCCCCTTCCCATGTCCTCTTTTCACCATGTCCCACACCCACAGCTAAGACCTTGAATCTTTCTTCAATGGCTTATCATCTGATCTCTCCACAATCTAGAAGGAATTGCAGCAAATCAATGCCAATATTTCCACCATCAATTCCTCCATGAATTCCACCATACACACCAAAATGGAAGACCTGAAACAAGATATGACAAAGGACCTCTCTACCCCCATGGAATTCCAGCTTGAAATCTAGCTTGAATCCTTTGTTGTCCAACTCTTCGCTAAATTGAATATTCATGGAGGCCTTAATTGATATGACCAACCTTTTCATCATGAAGGTGAGTTCTTCCTCCAATTCCCATACTTTTCGGTAAAATCACTTTCAGCGTGACCTATGTATTCCTAGATTGGATGTGAACAAATTTGATGGCTAAGATCCCACGGGATGGGTCACCCGAATGGAACACTACTTCTATTTGCACAACATTATTGATGAGTTGTCCAAACTCTATTATGTGTTCTCCATTTGGATCTTGAATGTTGTAAATGGTGGAAATGACATAAAAAGGAATGCCAAGGGTATGTGTCTTGGACATAGTGTGTTGCAGATATTTATGACCACTTTGACACCGACACCCATCATTTAGGTCATTTGACCAAGTTGAAACAAACTGGCCCAGTGGAAGAGTTTATAGCTTCCTTTGAGAAATTATCTTTCATAATGGAGGGCATGATAGATGGTTTTCTGATGGAATGTTTTATCAATGGCCTCAAGGATGAAATATGTGCCCATGTCCTCATGGCTCACCCCTAGAATTTTTTGGAAGCTACTAAAGGGGCCAAGGAAGCACAACAAGCAATATCATCCCAAACCAGAAAAACAACCTTTGTTCCTTGCCCTAAACCCTTGCCCTAAACTGACCCTTCCTACCAATCCTACCACTCCTCTCAATATCTAGAAATTGATTCGGGCATAAATTTTTGAATGCCAACTCAAGCGTCTTTGTTATAATTGTGATTAAAATTATTTTCCAAGGCATAAGTGTAAGGAACAAAATATTTTTATTGATATTTTTGAAGATGTTTCTAAAGAAGAGGCACATGCTTCCCCTGCACCTGAGCTACCTTGACCATCAAATCTTAATCTTCCCTTTTATCCACTAGAATTTGAACCACTAATTCCCCTGAATGCACTCATTGGTTTCTCAGCTCCCTAAACCATCAATTTAATTGTCTACATTAAGCATTGGAAAGTCATCATTATCATTGCCAATGAAAGTACCCATAATTTTATTCATCACCACACTTCCCAAGAAGTCAATTTCTATGTATGTCCAGTTAATAATTTCCAAATCATGATTGCCAATGGGGGTTCCATGAAATGTGGAGGGTGTTGTGAAAATATGCTCCTACAAATTGGTCAGTACCACCTGAAATATCATATGTTTTCTATTGACATGGGTGGTTTTGACATGGTACATGGTGTTGAATAGTTACGCACTCTCGACCCTATAACCATGAATTTTCATAAATTAACCATGCAATTCCAATAGGAGGGCCAACAACACCAATTCCACGAAAACACAACAGGTTCACCTAAGATCATTAATTCCCTTTGAATGGAAAATATCCTCATAAAATATCATTATGGAATTATTTCCCAACTTCATTCTATTCAGGCGATTAAGAAACTCTCTATCCATCCCAACCTCCAATTTGTCCTTTCCCAACACCAAATTGTATTTCAAACCCCCTAGTGACTTCCCCCTTCTCTAGGTTTCCATGATCATTCCATTCCTCTAGTTCCAAGAAGTGTTTCCAAAATTTTTATCCCTTATCATCATGCCTTTACCCAAAAGAATAAAACTGATAAGATTGTTCAAGAATTTCTAGAATATGATGTCATTTTCCCTAGTAATAGCCCATATTATTCTCCAATAGTCATGGTACTTAATAAAGAAGGTACTTGGCACATGTGTCCTGATTTTCATGCCCTCATCGAACTCACAATCAAAGAAAAATTTCCCATTCCTGTCATTGATTACCTTTTGGATGAATTCAGTGGTGCTCAATATTTTACCAAACTTGATCTTGGTTCTAGCTACCACCATATTCGTATGAAATAAGAAGACATTCTAAAAACTACATTCATAACTCATGAGGGTTATTATGATTTATTGGTTATGCAATTTGGCCTCTGTAATTCTCCCTCCAATTTTCAAAGTCTCATGAATCATATCTTCTGTCCTTTCCTCTATCATTTTTTCTTGGTTTTCTTTTATGATATTCTCATATGTATCAAAACTTGGAAATCCAAACTTACCCATGTGGATCAAGTTCTACAACTACTATATCAACACAATATTTTTATTAAGGAGTCTAAATCTGCTTTTGGAGCTTCTAAAGTTGAGTATCTGGGACATATTGTCAGCAAGGATGGTGTCAAGGTGGATCTGAAGAAAATAGAAGCTATGTATGATTAGTTGCACCCAAAAAAACTTAAACATTTGTGTGGATTCCTATTTTTGATGAGTTATTATCACAATTTTGTTATGAATTATGGAAACATTTCAGCTCCCCTCACAACGCTCCTTAAAAATAATGATTTTATTTGGACTCCAACAGATGACCATTTATTCCAATCTTTGAAAGAGGATATGTGAACTACCCCTGTTCTGGCTCTCCTTGACTTGAACAAGACCTTTGTACTAGAATGAGATGCCTCACAGAAAGGAATTGAGGCTTTCCTCATACAAGATAGTTGACCTTTGGATTTCACCAACAAACAATTATCATAGCGCCATTTGGGCCAATCCACCTATGAAAATGAAATGATGGAAATTCTACATGTCGCAGATATTTGACATCCTTGTGGAAATGCTTCCAAATTAAAACTGATCATCAAAGCCTCAAGTATTTTCTGGAACAATGATTTTCTTCCCCAGAGAAAAAAAATGGGTAACCAATCTGTTTGGATATGATTATGAGATCCTCTGCTAAAAAGGAAAATAAAATGTGGTTGTTGATTCCCTTTCAAGGAAATATGAAGAAGACGAGTCCCTTTTTTACCTCTCATTCATTGTCCCAAACTGGCTTCAAGAGGTTTGCTAGGAATGGTTGCAAGACCCCAAACTTTACAGAATGATCCAAACACTACAGCAGGATCCTCAAGATTCTTCAGGGTACCTGTGACACCGTGAATTTCTTCATTATAAAGTTTTCTTGTATTTAAGAAAACAATCAAACCTTAAATCCATCGTGCTCTCTGAGTTTCATGCTTCACCTACTACTGGGAAATTTGATTTTACCAAAACCTATGAATGGGTCAAAGTTTATTTTTTGGGGGATGATATGAAGCAAGACATCTGAACCTGGGTGGTTGAATTTGATACCTGTCAACACAAGAAGGGTGAGATAGTCAAATATCCTATCACATTCCAACCTCTCTCAATTCCACCAACTATTTGGACATATATTTCTATGTATTTCATTGTTGGATTACCTAAATCAAGTAATAATTCAGTCATCATGGTAGTAGTATATCATATTTCAAAATATGATCATTTCTGTGCTCTTCAACACCCATTCACAACATCCACCGTGGCTCAATTTTTTATGGATAATATCTTCAAACTCCATGGAATGCCTAATTCTATCGTTTCTATCTGTGATCCAAATTTAACCAACACTTTCTGGAAACAATGGTTCAAACTCTAGGGAACCCAATTTCATCTCAACACAACATATCATCCTCAAACTGATGGAAAAACTGAAGTGGTGAACAAGTGTATGGAAACCTATTTGAGGTGTTTTTCATCCGATAGAAAAAATCAGTGGGTTTAATGGTCACCCATCATTGAATGGTTGTACAACACCTCTTACCATACCACCACTCGCATGACTCCCTTTGAAGTAGTCTATGGAAAAAGGCCACCCTTTTTTATTTCATACATGCCTCATGTCTCCAAAGTTTATCAAGTGGATCAAACTTTTACAGTTCACATGTCCATTGTCCATAGTCTAAAATAAAATTTGGCCATGGCTTCAAATCGCATGAAACAACAAGCATATCAGAGTTGTTATGAATGTGAATTTGTTGAAGGGGACCAAGTGTTTCTTCATCTACAACCTTATAATAAGTCTTCACTTAAATCCCAACACTTTCAGAAACTCTCCCTCAAATTTTATGGTCCTTATCATATTCTCAAGTGAGTGGGGGCCAATGGCCCACTAGTTAGAGTTTCCCGGTCACTCTATGCTCCATCTTTTTTTCCATGTTTCATGCTTAAATAAAGTGTTTGGAAGTAGGCACCAGACTCAAACCAGTCTACCTGAGTTGGATGAATAAGGTTTCATTTATTTGCAGCCGCGAGCAGTCTTGGACCAGTGTGAGTGTCATCTCTGCTAGTGCAACATCAAGGAAGTTTTATTTTAGTGGAAGGACACACAACCAAAATATTGCACCTGGGAGTTGGATACCATTCTGAAAAAAATATCCTCATCTCAAGCCTTGAGGACAAGGATGTTTTTAATAGGGAGGACATGTTAGGGAACTAACTTCCCTAACCCCTCATGTAGGTAGAATAATATAATTTCCATGTAATAAAGGTCGATATTAATAAATAATTCCTAGTTAATAATGTGAACAACTCAAATTTAATAAGACCTAATAGAATCTTATGCTTCTAGAAATATCTTCCTCTATATTGTTCCTTTGGTAGATATATTTAGTGTAAACAAGAGTCGAGGGAATGAGAAATATTTGTCTTGAGAATTGTTGTAATGGAGGAGTACACTGCTAAAGGTTCCCCCTCTCAAAGAGGTGAATGAATATTTCTTCCATTTCAATAAAGGTATCAATTTGGTGTGTTATTCTCTATATTATGTTTTTTATGTTGGTAATTTATGTGATATTCATGTTTCTACTCAATATACCATAACTAGGTGCATAACATCCCCCCTCTTTGTCTCTATCTCTCCCTCCCTATCACACTCTCAAACACCTCACCTATATGTCTTTCTCTCTCCCCCTATTACACTCTCACACACTCTCTATCTAGCCCCTCTCCTCCCTCTCTCTCCCCCTCCCTCCCACTATCTATCCTCTCTCTCTTCTTCATCTACGATCTCTCTTTCTCTCTCTCTCTATCTTATTCATCTCTCTCTCTCTCTCTCTCTCTCTCTATCTATCTATCTATCTCTCTCTTCCAGATAACCCTCCCTCTCTCACTCATTTTATTCCTCTACCTCTCTCTCCCCCACTCACCCCCCTTTCTCTCTTTTCCTCTATATACTCATCTTCCCTCTATCCCCCCCTTCCTTTCACTCTCTCTCTATACTCTCCCTCTCTTTCTCCCTCTCCCTCACTCTGACACATATTATCTATATTACTCTCTCCCCCTCTCGCACTCTTTATATTCTTCTCTCTCCACCCCCCTCTCCTTCTTCATCTCTCCTCCTCTCACACTCTCTAGCTTCCTCTGTTTCCACCTCCCTTATCTATATTCCTCTCTCTACCTCTCACACTCTCATATACTCTCTCTCGATACCCCCATATATGTCTTCATCTCTCTCCCTCTCAAAATTTCACACACTATATCAATTTTGGTACATCACAAGGAAATAAATTTCCTTGACCTAGACATGGAAAGACCTAGAGCTAAACCTAGACATAGAAAGGCCTAGACATGGCAAGGAATGGAAATATATAGACGATCAAATAGACCTATACAATGAACATGAACATGGCCATGACCATGATGATGACCTAGAGCATGACCTATACCTATATGATGACCATGATGATGACCATGACCTAGACCATGACCTAGAACTAGAGATAGACCTAGACCATGACCTAGATCTATACTATGACCATTAACATGTCCATGACCTAGACCATGACCTAGACCCCCATAGCTCCATATAGGCCTAGNATGACCATGATGATGACCATGACCTAGACCATGACCTAGAACTAGAGATAGACCTAGACCATGACCTAGATCTATACTATGACCATTAACATGTCCATGACCTAGACCATGACCTAGACCCCCATAGCTCCATATAGGCCTAGGAATAACCTATGCTCGACCCTTAACCCCCTCCAAAATTGAGCCCTAAGTGCACTATGCATATACCTCCATATTGGTGCTCTAACCACTGCTTAATGCTTAAAAAAGATTTTAATCTTAAGCCCTTAGGTCCTGGTTGTCCCCAAACCCCTATACATATTTATTAATAAATTTGTTTAGTATATAATAAATTATATGTATGTTTCATTAAAAACATGCACATGCTCTTGTGACTAGAAAGAAATGAGGTTGAGTGTGCTTGGTGCTCATCCCTAGATAGTAGGACTATGCACATGTTCCTATAAAGCATAAACTCTTTAGTGCACATGTGTTGATTCCTGCTAGTCATGTATATGTGTCAAGAAAACTCCTCAACCTTATATTTCCAAAAACATGAACAATATTGACATCTGCACGCAAAAATAATAACAATATATGAGCTTTTTTCTTTTTGTCGTCTTGTTTAAATCGTGGAATTTTTTTTTTTCTATTGGAAGACAATTGTTAGTGGAATTGGAATTGTTAGTTGTTTCTTTTTGTGTAATTATAATACAATTGTCATTGGAAAACAAACTTTTTGTTGTGTGCTTGGAAGTCAATTATTCTCTTTAAACATAGGGAACCTATGGAAAGTGGAAATTCTTTGAGGAAAGAAAAAAACATTAAAAAGGTAAATGAAGAAAGAGAAAATACAAGGTTATGTATGTCAAAGATGAGGCTTTCAGTAGAGATAAATCTAATTTCTAGTGGAACAGATGTTGTTGTTTCTCCTCCATCAACACAATAAAAGTACAAGATTTCTATACAGACCAATCCAATTTAGACTTCTATTGTACCTCCAATCACTATCTCATCAAGGAAAGTTGTTTTGGATGACCAGATGATGAAGAATTTTCTTGGAGATGATTATACAATGGATGAAATTAGAGAGGCAAATGATGGACAACCTTCTGGTGAAGAAGTTCTTGTGTTGCAATATCTTGTTGGACACTCAGAGGTTCGAAAAACTAGTAATGGGCATGTCCAATATCCTCACAGAATTGATCTCCAGTGATTGAAGGGGAAAGAACTTCAATGTTTTTAACTCCATAACAGGGAGGTCAAGAGTGCAAGAATACAAGTTCGTCATCCCTACCTATATTGAGCAGTGTGAAGCAAATAAATACTAAACACATGCTGGTGCATGTAAGTGTTCTAGAATCACTTGAAGGTAAACTACCTAACCAAACTATTCGTTAACATTTTTATAAAATAATTAAATAATATTTTGATCCAAAATCTGATGTCACTAAATGTCAATTATTTTTGGCTTTGTTAAAATCTAGAAGTTTGACCATTGTTAGGAGAATTTTAGGCATTAAAACAGTCAAAAGTTTAGAAACAAGTCATTATATCATTAGAAACCTTGTGGATTCTTTTCACAAAATTGGTAATAAATATCATTATAAATACCGTAATGCATTCTGTCGTGTCTTGTCACAATCAATTTTTAGCAAGATCACGACAAAAAATCATTTTATCAAAAAAAACTCTCATCTCATGAAATGTAATATGAAAACTATTTGAAAGTATTCTAATAGATGAGATAGCCTCGAAATAGGTGGACCAAAAAATTTGTGGGCCTTCATTGGTAGACTACCTTGTTCTGATAGAATGTTAATTGGAGTAGTTAATGGACTAGTACAAGCTTTCTACCATGAGAACACTAGGCCTTCTTCCAACCAAAAAGATGTTATAAAATTTAGAAGGGGATCTAGGGGTTGTGAACCCCATATTAAACACTTTCTTGACATGACACAGAAAAAATTGTATGATATTTTCAAAACAACACATAATGCACTTAACTTAGGTCAAAGATCTTTCCATAAATGCAATCTTTGGTATGTTCAAATAAACACAATATGTAACACATGTTGTTGTATATATCACATTGATATTGAGTATGGTTATTATTATGACACACACACACACACACACACACATATATAGCTATTTTTTTTTCGTGTATTGCATAACACCCTTGTGTAGGAATGCTCAGTTATATTTTTGTCGTTGTCATCTAGAGACTCTATTCACAACATCTTGTGTATAGGGATAGAGGTTTGTACATTCTATAAAAAATATTACTTAGACGAGACATGCCCCAGGTACGATGGAATGAAATTACTAAGCAAGTGCATCCATGTAAGCGACAAGGATGATTTTAAGGATGGAAATTTATTTTAAAATGTAGAAAACATGGTGAATCTTATTAATCCTTCATATGCCAACTATAAATGATTGGCGATATTTTTGTAAAAATATTCAAATTTCTAAGGATTTTATATAGTTTTTATAAAATTTTGGCGATTTTTAAGGTAAAATAATTTTGTCTTATAGAATTTGGGCGAATCATTTTTAAAATAGCGAATCTTGTTTTTGGAAAAACCATGGAAAATTAGCCCATGAGCGAAATTTAGCCCCTAAAATCATCCCTGGTAAGCGACGAGTATGAATTGGGGAGGAATGAGGTTGACTTGCAAAGGTTTGAATATGTCACATATGATATTGATGGAGGGAAGGAAAGAAAAAACATACAATTGGTGACTTCCTATGTATGAGTATGTGACTTTATCAAGGACTTCTTAGAAAATACATGAGAATATGTTTAGCATGTCCACATGGCTCGATGCAAATATGAGAATTTTAGAATATGAAGAGCTACATTTCCCGTTGGTAGTATCTTATTAGTCACTGATTTTGCTGAGAACTACACACTTCAACCACAAAATGAGATTCAAATCCAATATTAGCACTCATAGAAGGTCGACATAATGGTCCATGTCACATACAAGAATGGGCCGGATAGTAATGAAGAAAATAGAGTTATATTAATGAAGTATCACTTCTACATAATAAATGATTGGTTCCATGACTTAGCCTATGTATAACATTTCTTTCAGTTTTTTTACAATCTCCATAAAGAGAAGAACATATAGATGGATCAACATTGGATTTGGTCAAATGGTTGAGCTAGCCAGTTCAAAAATGCTCGTGTATTTTAATGGTTGTGTATGTTGCAAAAAAAACTCAAGGTGCCACATATTTGTAACTATTTCGATTCTAGGCATGAGAAAGTGGAGCATTATGGAGTAGGTGCAAGCATCAAAACAATGTTACACTGAAAGGAAATGAATTTCAAAACTACTTTCTTCATTTGAGATGGAAAATCCTTTGTTGAATGGTGTTCTTCAGCAATGGGAGAGGGAACAACAACCCGTGAACACTAATCACCTAGGAAATGCCATGTATATAGATATTTTGGGGAGGTGGTCTATGTATATTGGTCACAGTGGTATGAATGCAAAATAATCCAGGGAGATTGGAAATTTCATTCAGTTCGAACATCAGATAATGTAGTATTTGAAATATGGATGAGGAAACTCTCTTGCTTATGTGGTCCATGTAGTAGTAATGAATGGGATGATTGTGAATCCACATATTGGGTTGATAGATGAGATCGTGTATCACTCCGCATTGGTAAAATTATAACTAAGGAATTATCCTAGTTGAAGGAGGAACAATCAAATATTTCAACATATCATGATCATGTCTCAGATCTCGTACTATAAGGTTCAGTGAACATTCTATTAAATTATGAATAACTAGCATCGATATTTTATTCTTTGATAATTTAGTGGAATCCATGTTGGAACTCCATTTTTTGTAGGGCACATATACGTAGTGGTTTCCCCAAAAGGTAATGAATGGAGAACTGACTATTGTTTGGCATGTTTCTTAGAGGGAAAGTATACCCTCATGCTCTTAGTAATAGGCTTCGAACACATTGAATTTTTTATTGGGTCGATGGTTATTAAAGGAGAATATTTGACATAGGATGAAATAATACAGAAGAAAGGTGGTTATATATTTCAATATTATAGACCAGGTGAATTTTTATACCACTTTATGAACTTGGTAGTTGGTATAAACCTCCAAATACAAACAATTCTAAGTAAGAACTCATCAAAGGTATGATACTTAATGTGTTACTTTGAGCACGAGAAGTTAATGGAAACCATCAGTATTAGAAGTGAACCTGATGGTATACTTGAATGACCATAGGTATGTAAAAGGAATAATTGAACACATATTTCCGATTTATGATTGATTGAAATTTTGGATTCATTTTATTTTTGTTGTGGTATTCTTGTATTTTTTGGTTCATTTTTGTTGTTAGGGAACTATGTCTAGCCTTTCCTTTCCTTTCCTTTTC
>ML808929.1:29714-44824 GCA_009831015.1 Picea engelmannii | reverse complement strand
TTCTAGAAGATTCCTCCTCTAGAATGTTCTTAGGTGATGGTAGCACTATATAAAGGGGTTCAAGAAATGTAATGAGACATGAAGAGAAGTATTGTATTTGGAGCGGTAGCTCAATAGGAGGATGCCCCCTCGAAGATGCAAGTGAACAGGAGAGGATCCCTTCCATAATAGGATCCATTGTATGGTGTTGCCCTACCTCAAGGGTTTTGGTAATAATATAGTGTGGTTTGTTCTATCTTTCTCTGTGGATCTATTGTGTATTTAGTATTTGTGGTGATTATATTTGTAGATCTATTCAGGTTCTTAACACAGACATCTTGGCAATTTGGTCTGGCGACATAAAATCCAAGTCAAGTGGCATAATGGAGTTTCGTAACATCCCACTCATATATTTTTCCAAGGCCCATATGACCATGCTAACCATAATTTCCTATCACAATGTTCTTCAAAAGAAACCATTTGTTCATAAATTGGACTATGCCTCACTAAGAAAAAGTTTTGGATATCCTCCAACAAATTATTTTTTAGGAAACAAAATGATTATGGAGCGGTCCTCGTAGCTGTAACCCGATGCCCCAAGTCTAATGCAACTAATTATTTTTCAATCTAAGGCCCAATTAGAGTTTTATCACGAGTTGGAACTCGCCTCCTCAAGCCATTCAAGGCAATGATGGAAATTTGGTCTGGAGGCATAAAATCCAAACCAAGCAACATAAAAAAGTTTTGTAAGATATCACACGTAAGTTTTTCCAGGGCCTTTGTGACCACTCTACCCATAATCTCCTTGCACAATGTTCTTCAAAATCGACCACTTGTTCAGAAATTGTGTTGTGCCTTATTGAGAAAAATCCTAGTTCCTGAGATCTTCCAACAAATGCTTTTATGGGAAATTGAATGACAGTGGTGGGGTCCCCCTAGATATAACATGGTGCCCCAAGTCCAATGCAACTGAAGGTTCATCAATTTGAGGCTATATTACAGTTTTATCATGAGTTACAACTTCCGTCCTCAAGTCATTCAGAGGCATGTTGGAAATTTGGTTAAGGGATATAAAATCCAAAGTGAGTGGCATAATGGAGTTTTGTAAGCTCCCACACATCTATTTGGACAAGTCCCATGTGACTACACTACCCACAATCACCCAGAAAATTGTTCTTCAAAATAGACCACTTGTTCAGAAACTGCATTGTCCCTCACTAAGAAAAACCCTAGTTCCTGAGATCCTCCAATTTTTTTTTTCTATGCAACGGAATGATAGAAGAGGGGTCACCCAAGTTGTAACATGGTTCCTTGAGTCTAATGCAACTGACAATGCATCCATATGAGGCCTGGTTAGAGTTTTATCACAAGTTGCAACTTGCCTCCTCAAGTCATTTAGAGACATGTTGGCAATTTGATCCAGGGGATTAAAATTGAAACCAAGTAGAATAAAAAAGTTCCATAAGCTCCCACATGTTTTTTTGGCCAATTCCCACGTGAACACACTACCCACAATCACCCGACACAATGTTCTTCAAAATTGACCATTTGTTCAAAAATTGCATTATGCCTCACTCAGAAAAAATCTTGTTCTGGAGATCCTCCAATAAATTATTCTTCGAGAAAGATAATCACAATGGAGGGGTACCCGTAGCTATAACCCAATTCCCCTAGTCTAATGAAACTGATGATTCATCCATTTGAGGTCCAATTAGAGTTTTATTGTGAGTTACAACTTGCCACCTCAATCCATTACGATACATGTTGGCAATTTCGTTTGGGGGCACAAAATACAAAATAAGAGGAATAATGGAGTTCTATAAGCTCCCTCACATTCGTTTGTCCAAGGGCCATGTGACCATGTGACCCAAAATCACCCAACACAATTTTGTTCAAAACAAACCACTTGTTCAAAACGTGCATTATGCCTCACTCAGAAAAACCCTAGTTCCTCATATCCTCCAACAAATTCTTTTTTGGGAAATGAAATAATAATGTAAGGGTCCCCATAGTCGTAACTCAGTGCCCTGAGTCCAATGAAGTCAATGGTTCATCCATCTAATCCTTGGCTATATTTTTATCATGTTTTGCAACTCACCTCTTCAATCCATTCAGGGACATGTTGGTAATTTGGTTTGGGGGAATAATGTTTGAATCAAGTAGCATAACTGAATTCCAGAAGATCCCACACATATGTTTTTCCAAGGCCCACATGAACACACTATCCACAATCTCCCAATATAGTATTCTTCAAAATTGACCACTTGTTCATTAATTGGATTGTGCCTCGTTGAGAAAAACCCTAGTTCAAGAGATCCTCCAACAAAGGATTTTCTGGGATACTGAATGAAAATGCGAGGGTTCCCCTAGCTATAAATTGGTGCCTTGATTCCAATTCAACCAATGTTTCATCCATCTGGGCCTCTTTTATATTTTTATCCTGATTTGCAACTCACCTCATCAATCTGTTCAAGTTCATCCAGGGCAAGGCAAGGCATGGCAAGGTAAGGTCTAGGTCTAGGTCTAGGTATAGGTCCAATTAATAGTCTAGGTCTAGGTCTATACCATGAACTAGACCATGACCTAGAGGTATACCATGACCTAGACCTAGACCTAAACAATGCAACACAAGGTAAGACAACAAAAGGCAAGGTAAGGAAAGGCTAGACATGGCAAGGAAATTCAAGGTGAGGCGAGTCGAGGATAGACATTGAAATGAAAGGAAAGGAAATGCATGAGAATGAAAGGCATGGAAAGGTAAGGAATGTCAAGGCAAGTAAAGTCAAGGAACAAGAGGACAAGGCATGGCAAGACTCAAGGAAAGGAAAGGCAAATCATGACAAGGAAATGCATGGCAAAGAAAGGAAATGAAAGGAATGTAAAGGAAAGTAAAGGAATGAAAAGGAAAGGCATGGCATGGAAAGGAAAGGTAAGGAAATAAAAGGAAAGGGTAGGCAATAAAGAAACATTGAAGATCAAGTAAACAAAAATTGAAATTTGAAAATCACAAACTGTAATTATACAATTGCTAAATTTTACACTATAAATCAAACCTATCACTTTCTATCTTGTCAAGTCAAGGAAAGGAAAGGAAATTCAAGTCTAGGTTAGACATGGAAAGGCATGGAAAGGAAAGGAATGGCATGGCAAGGCAAGGAAAGGCAAGGAAAGACATGGAAAGGCTAGGCAAGGAAAGAGATGGCAAGGCTAGGCAAGGCTATACATGGAAAGGCAAGGCAAGGCAAGGCTATACATGGAAAGGAAAGGCAAGGAAAGGCATGGGAAGGCAAGTTCTAGGTCTAGGTATGGTGAGGAAAGGAAAGTAAATGAAATACAAGGCAAGGAAATGCTAGACATGGCAAGGTAAGGCATGTCAAGAAAAGGAAAGACAAGGCAAGACATGGCAAGGCTAGGCAAGGCTATACATGTAAAGGTAGGGCATGGCAAGGAAAGGTATAGATATAGTTCTAGGTATGGAAAGGAAAGGAAAGGCAATGATAGCCATGGGAATGGAAGGAAATGCATGGAAATACAAGGCATGGCATGGCAAGTCAAGACAAGGCAAGTGTAACACCCCAGTTTTTGAACCCCCATTTTAAATAATGTATTGTTACAATGTTGAGAGGCCAGGGTGCCTAAATAATTATTAAAAGTCTAGTGTGCCCAAGACATGTAATGTTTTGTATCATTATTAATAATAAATACATGGTTGGATTCTAGACGGACAAGGACTAGAGTTATAGGGGGCTATGATTCCACAAGAGAGGGAGCTTGAGGGGCTAAGTGTTTATTCCTATGTTAATTACCCTTTTTTCCTAAGGGATGGGATTAGTTACATGAGCTTCTTGGGGAAGGCCAAGAGGCTCTTGATTCCCCATGAAGTTACTTAAACCCACCTCTGGTCTGATGGGGGGGTTCAAATGATGGCTTGTTAGCTGATTTTCCTGTACGTTCATTCATTTCCATCACACCCTTTCATGCACTCACTCACCCATTCATTGATCCACCCTCAAACGCTTCTTGTCTTGGGAAAGAGAACCAAACTGCTGAATATTAGCCATGATATAGTTGGTTGTAATGGTCACTGGTGCAATCTAGCCATGACTTGGGGCCTACATGTCTAAGATGTGTTGACCTGTGCCCCATTTTTCTCACAACTGTGAGTCCTGAGAGTTCCAACATTGATATTCTAGACCAGCTGTGTTGGAGGCCCTGGAAAATGGAGAAGGACTTCCTAAGGGACTGCGTGGAAGAGAAGGGTGGAGGTCCATTTGCTTGGGTGGTACAGGATGGGTGTAAGAGAGCTGGTTACTTCGATTTTTGTGGGTGCTGGGAAACCTGTGAGAGCTTGAGAGATGACTAGTTTGGGAACCCAAGTACACTCTGGAACTGTCCTTGTGGATTCATAGCCCTGGCTCATGGGTGACACTGTTGTTGAGATTTGGAGGAGTGGTGTCTACTGTTGGGTGGAACGTCCTTGGTATACAACCAGTTGGTGTCTTATTTTTATAAAGATAAGTGATCTCTATTGTGATGTTATTATCTGTGTATGAATGTATTTCGATGTGTATTTTAATTATCGTTTAACTAAATCTTAGATTATGCATGCTTGTTGGATATTATTGTGCGTGTCTCTAAACATTGTATCTTATGCATTCTTATTAATTAAATAATGTGTCGGTAATAGTAAAAAGTCTAAGGGTGGGCTTGTAGGTAGCATGCCCCAACCTATGGGTGGTTGGGTATGTCACATTTTGGTATCAGATCTTCTGGTTGAAACTCCGGACCGGTATGGGCCAACTCTTTTGGTCAGAGTCTTGTTGTTGAGATCGAAATCTGACCACGAAGTTGAAAATCTCATGAGGAATGGTATTGAAGAATATACACAGGAGTTAGATCGTCAAAGATCTGTTGTAAGGGGTTCAAAGGATCGTGACCATCCCCCTTCAAATTTAGGAGTGATCGCCATTGTAGGATCAGGAGAGATCTAAGATCATTGGATCATAGGACAGGTGAACAAGGTTCGTCTGATGAAAAGGAAGCAAGGGATAAGGTCAAAACTGTCAGATCCCATTGGAAAGTGAGATCAATGGACATGAGGCATTGCGGGGAAGCAAGTTGCATGGGAGATAATTTCCCAAGGCGGTCCAGCAATCCAAACCACGGTTTCACCCAGGGGTTACATGTCATCATCAGGAGAATTGTGGGGCGAAAAGAGGTTTACTCCAAACCATTGATGTGTGCCCCCACAAATTGAAAGGTATGTAGTGATGTGACATGTTAGTACTCGAGCGATGAACTTCTGAAGAGAAGAAGTAGTCGGGACCGTCGATCCATAGGAGGACATGTGTCAATCGATCATGTGCTCAGGGTGAAAGTAATACGGGAAAGAGAGAGCAAGGAGAAGTTGATAATTGAGATTTTTGAAGCCCGGAGAAACGAAGTGAATCTCAGCCGTCTGATCCAGGAGGACATGCGATAGAAATCCGCTCACTTTGGGGAAATGTGAAGGTTGAAAGTTAATATTTATGAAATATGAAGACCTGAAGAAATCATAGCCTTCGATCCATGGGAGACACGTGTCAATAGATCACGAGCTTCAGATAAAAATATTTTGGAAAAATTTGAGGTTTGAGTTTTGCAAAGTCCGAAGGCCCGAAGGAATGGAAGTCGTTAATCCTTGCAGTGGTAACTTTCAAAGTCCCAAAGTCCAAGGTTAATATGGGTCATCTGATAAGGGAGACACATGGTGGTAGTTTGGTTGGTTCAGGAAATCAAAGTTCATGAGAATTAGAAGTGTGTCATTATGGAAACTCCCGAAGTCCTGAAGCCCGAAGAGTCGAAGTGATGGGGCATGAAGACGTCACCTAGAGGTGATGTGCATCCTAGAATTCTCGAAGTGATGTGGCTTGCATATGTCACCTGGGATGACATGGACACATGGGATGTGTTCCCCACGTCGGTAATGTTTGAGAATATGGAGTATTGAAATGTCAGTTAGAACATGACACATGTCACCTACCCAATTGGGCCATGTGTTCGCTTCCAGTATTTCACCACGTGGCGAAAGATCATGCAGTCCAGAGACTGGGCACTCTAGTGGGGAAGGATGTGATAGATTTCATTGGGTCAAAAACTCCCAAAGGATAGAGTACATATCGATCGTTGATTCTAGAAGACACACATCGAAGGATCGTCGACTTCAGGTAAAAGCACTCTGGTAGAACATGTAGGAGGAAAGTTTGAAACTTCCAAAGCTCAAAGAGATGAAGTGATTCACAGCCGCTGATCTATGGGAGGACACATATCAGTACATCATGAACTCCAGGTAAAAGCGTTCTGGGAGGAGGCAATTGAGGAAAGTTGAGAATCCTGAAGCGCGGAGTGCCAAAGTGGATCTCGATCATTGATCGTGAAAGAGGATGAGGACCATTGATCTGGTCCTTGTTGAAAGTTCTAAAGTCCCAAAGCTATCGACAAGCACTTTTTCAGCTAAGAGCAGGGTCATGGTTGTGGCCATATGCATATGGAGAGTTGAGGGAAGGAGGGATAAGGGCCGAATTGGTGGTCTTCGAGACAAAAAAGTGCTCAGGAAGGATTTAGCCGTGGTTTCTAGTCATGGTCACCTGGGAGCATGGTTTGAAGAAAGCACTTGCGCATGATGAAATCTTATGTCAGCCAAGGATAATAGGACACTGTTATTTTCAGAGAATGGGGATATGATGTCCATGAAAAAAAAAGAGACCTGTAGCATGGTTTGGCAATTTTGTTTATCATATGCATAATTCTAACAAAATGGTCGCTTTCACATTTTGCAGAATTAAGGGGTTTAAACACATCAACTTAGGATGCATATTGAGTAAATGGAAGAAGGTGAGCGAGCCTCCAGTCATGATAAGGAGGCCGAAGGATAGAATACCATAGTTTGTAATGTATAGACATATTCCAATGGATGCAAGGGAAAAGGAGAACAGGAAACGTTAATAGAAACGGTAAGAAGCCTGAAGATGGTAGTGTAGAGCTACAAAGAAGACAATGAGAGACTGATGAGAGAGAAAAGTTAGATAAATTCTTGAGTGTTGCAGAGCTTAAATCAGTTGCAGAGATAAAAGAATAAGGGATCAAACTCAAGACAAGAGGAAGAAGGCATTTTCCATGAAAGAAGGGATGATCATGGGAGAGTTGGTTATTCTAGAAGTGCTAGCAGAACTCATGGACACCACTCACCTCCTTACTCAAAAATAAATTTTTATGCATCAGATGATCCCGTAAGTAGTCCAAAGGTGTCTCCCATCAGACACCAAAGAAGGAAACAAGAAGTAGATAGTTTGCAAGGAGAGTTGAGGAAGATCAAGCCACCTTCCTTTGAGGGTGAAAGAGAAAGGGAAGATGATGTCGAAGCATGGTTTCTTGGGCTCAAGAGATATTTTTAGTTGCATAACTATTCATCAAATCTGGAAGCCAGGATTGCCACCTACCATTTAAATGGGTAAGTTGCAATGTGGTGGGACTAACTGAAGCAAGTGGAGCACATTAGTGAGAGTAGGATCACTTGGAAGCAGTTCAAGAAGTACTTCCACAAGGAGTACCTCTTAGATCATTTCTATGATAGGAAATTGCAGGAGTTCTTTGAACTTAGGTTGGGAAGAATGATTATGGCAGAGTACAAGAAGAAGTTCTTGGGATTGTTAAAGTATGTCAGGTTCATTGGTGATGAGAAAGTGAAAATAAAGAGATTTCTAAGTGGACTTCCAGCCTTTTATAAGGAAAAGATCAAGTATGATGAGCCAAAGACCTTAACTGAATCCATCAGGAAGGCTAAATACCTATATGATCAAGGCCAGGGAAGAGAATCTCTGTAGAAATATTGGAAGGACAAGAAAAATGTGAAGTCCGATCAGAGGAGGAAAGGATTCAAACCTTCCTTCAATAGGAATGAGCCTAATATAAATCATCAAGATCAATATGCTAAGGGATATTTCAAGAAGGAAGATTCCTTGGGAAAAAGAGGAAGACCACCAATCCAATGTTGGGGATGCAAGGAAGATCACTTGTACAAGGATTGCCCACAGATAAAGGAAAGAGTGAAGACTGTGCACAACCTCTAAGAAGCTACAACAATCGAAGATATCAGAAGAATCTATGCAACTTTAAATGATCGACAAGCATAGTACCAGTCCAATATGATCAAGGTGGAAGGTAAGATCATAAATCGACCTATTGCTATTTTGATTGATTTAGGAGCAATTCATTGTTACATTGATCCTAAGATAATGGATAGATTACATTTGGAGAAAAGTAAACTTGGAAAAGAACGATTGGTTCAGTTAGCCACTGGAACCAAAAGAAGAATCCATGACATGGTCAGAAGTTGTTCCATAAGTCTTAATAGCTTGAATACTAGTATTTATCTAAATATCATACCATTGGGGTCTTATGATATTTTGATTGGAATGGATTGGTTGGACAAGAATCATGTTGTCCTAGATTGTCATAAAAAGACATTTACATGTCTTGATGGAAATGGAAAACAGAGCACTGTGAAAGGAGTTCCAAGACCCATCTCTATAAGGGAGATTTCAGCATTACAACTAAAAATATGTTTTAAGAAAGGATGTCAATTGTATGCAGCTCATGTGGAAGAGCTAGATAATACAAAAGGCCAAGCCTCAAATATTTCTTGGTACTATAGGCATTTGATGATGTATTCCAAGAAATACTCAGATTTCCACCAAGAAGGGAGATAGATTTCTCAATTGATTTAGTGCCAGGAGTTGCCCTGATGTCAAAAACACCTTACAGAATGAGAACACCAGAGTTAAAAGAATTACAAATGCAGTTGGAGAAATTGTTGAATATACTTGGGTTTCACCTTATTATTTTCCACTTTATTCATTTTAGCATTAAAAGGGAATTTGTGATTAAATGTTAGAAAATTGACATGTTTTCATATATATCTCAAAAATGTGTGAGCTTTGTAATATCTAGGAATATGAGAAGGATTAATTCAAAAGGGATTCTCAAATACTTCCTCCACCATTTTAAGATTTGAGGAGATAATTCAAGCCCATTCCAAGGATAAGATCATAGAGATTTGGTTGGGATAGATTATCCAAGATATATGAGATATATGTGTGATGATTTGAAGGGATTATATTTTGTAATAATGGGAAATAGTTGAGAGAATAATGGATCTGTAATAATGAGATGGTATCTTATCTTCAAGGCTCTCATGTATAAAAGAGAGTGCTCTCTCTTCATGAGGATTCAAGTAGAGTAGTAATAAAGAATTAAAGGATAAAATTAGAGTATGGAATTAGAGTATTAATTAATGGTAGTCATTAGGATTCGAAAGAGAAAGGGATTCTTAGCTTTGATTCATGGCTTTGGTTTTCATGATTTCATTATTTTGTTATGAAGACTGATTTGATTATTATAATGTAAGATTGCTTCATTGGCATGACCTCGCATATGTTGTTGTGCCATTCAACTCTTCACATGTTGTATTTTCTTTTCATTCATGTAGTTATCCATTTCTAGATTAATTCCATTTACGCAATTTCCCATTTCTAGATTAATTTCATTTGCACAATTTCCCATTCCTAGATTAATTTCAATTCCAAGTCGTGTGCTTCAATTTCCTACATTAGATTAATGATTCAATTTCATTTGTAGCTTAAACATTAGATTAGATTAGTCTGGCTTAAATCTTGCATATACTTTGTGTGTGCTTCATAAGATTACGATCCTCGGTTTGACAAATTAAATAGTTGGGAAAGTACTACAACTCAATTAATACAACATTAGTTCAACCCAATATAACGACTGTCGTTCCCTTGTTACGATTGTTGTTCCTTTTGCAAGTAGTGTTGTTCATTTGAATAAAGCAATTGTTGTTCCTTTTGTTATAATTGTTGTCCCTTTGCAGGGGTTTCATCTCTGGAGGACTGGTATTGAAAATGGAAGGTAAGAACCTATGTAGGCGACAAGTAAAATGCTTGTGCCAGCGCCTACCTTTGGATTATGCATAGAGGTTATATTTTAGGAAATCTTTAGAGCCCAACACAAGTACTGAGAGAACATCAGTTGTATACCAAATTGAGTAAGTGTTCTTTTTATCAAAATCAGATCCATTACTTGGAACACATTATTTCAGAGCAAGGAATAGTAGTAGATCCAAAGAAGATCGAATCCATTAGAGGATGGCCAACACCCAGAAATGTGTCAGGCGTCAGATCTTTTATGGGATTAGTTGGATACTATAGAAGGTTCATAGTAGGGTTCTCTAATATTTCTCATCCCATCACTTCTTTGAAAAATAAGGGAACTAAATTTGAATGGACACTCAACTATGAAAATAATTTTAATCTGTTGAAGGAATTACTTACTAGTGCACCTATGTTAAATATTGTTGACCCAAATGAAATTTTTGTGGTATGTACAGATGCATGTAAGGAAGGACTTGGGGGATTACTCACACAAAATGGACATGTCATTGAATACGAGTCTAGAAAGCTTAAGGAACATGAGAGGAACTATGCCACGCATGGCTTGGAACTTGTTGCCATTGTTCATACCTTGAGGATATGGAGGCATTATCTCATGGGGAAGAAATTTGAATTAAGGATAGACCACATTGGCTTGAAGTATCTTTTTGAGAAACTGACCTTGAATGCCAGGAAAACAAGATGAATGGAATTTTTAAGTGAATATGACTTTGATATCAAGCATATCAAAGGAAAGGAGAATAAATTTGTCGATGCACTTAATAGAAGAGTGAATCTCATGCATGCTACTGCTATGAATATGCATCAGCCAGACTTGAAGAGAAGAATTTGTATGGTCTTGCTACCGATCAACATTACCTACAGGTAAAGGAAAACTTACAACAAGGAAATGTACAACAGAAAATAAAGGAGTATGAGATAAGGGAAGACAAATTACTCATGCATAAAAATAGAATCTATGTTCCTAGCTCCGGAGAACTGAGGAATTTGGTACTGAAGGAAATGCATGATGTTCCTTATACGGGACATCCCGGTTACCAGAAAACAATTACAATAGTAAGAAGCCAGTTCTTTTGGTCGGGAATGAAGAAGGATGTTGTTGATTACATCACTCGATATATGGAATGTTAGAAGGTGAAGGTTGAGCATAGGCACCTAGTGGGTTTGTTGCAACCATTGCTAATCCCAGAGAAGAAATGGGAAGTGATCACCATGGATTTCATCATAGGATTACCTAGAAAAAATAAGAAACATGATTCAATCATGGTGGTGGTTGACAATATAAAAAAGGCTGTTCATTTTGTGCATGTGAAGACAATGCATACAACGACTATTATTGCGGAAATTTTCATGAAGGAAATTGCTAGGTTAAATGGGATACCTAGGACAATCGTCTCAGACAGAGATACAAAGTTTAACTCCAATTTATGGAGGGGATTGTTTAAAGGATTTGGCACAAATATAAACTTTATCACAACATATCATCCCCAGATAGATGGGAAAACAGAGAGAGTCAATCGATTAATTGAAGATATGTTGAGAATGTATGTGATGGATAAGCCATCTAAGTGGGAAGATTAATTACACTTGGTTGAGTTTGCATATAATAATGGGTATCAATATTCATTAAGAATGAGCCCATTTGAAGCCTTGTATGGTAGGAAATGCGATACTCCAGTAAGCTGGAACAATCCAACAGATAGATTGGTACTTGGGCCAAAGTTTCTCAAGGACATGGAAGACTAGGTGGTTAAGATCAAGCAAAATTTAAAGGCAGCTCGGGATAGACAGAAAGTTATGCAGAAAAGAATAGGACAGCTAGAGAATTTAAAGTAGGGGAGAATGTACTTTTGAAAGTGAAGTCCAAGAAAATATCTTTGAAATTGGGTGGTTGTACAAAGTTGGCAGCCAGATTCTATGGTCCATTTGAAATGTTGGATAGAATAGGGCCAGTTGCGTACATGCTTGCATTGCCTGCATCCATGAATGTGCATAATGTATTTCATGTATCTTTACTAAAGAAATATGTACATGAACCTAACCATTTTATTCATTGGAATTTGATTCAGGTAGAGACAGAGGGAGATTTTCAGGTTCAGGCAGTGCAAGTATTGGAAAGAAAAGTCAAAATGCTTCGAAATCGAGTTATAGAGATGGTAAAGGTTTAGTGGACCTGCTACGGTCCTAAAGATGCTACCTGGGATCATGAAGATGCCATGTAGGTAGATTACCCACAACTTTTTGAATAAATTTGGGATTTTGATCTCTATTTTGTATATGCACTGAGGATAGTGCCAAAATAAGGGGGAGGGGATGTAACACCCCAGGTTTTGAACCCCCATTTTAAATAATGTATTGTTACAATGTTGAGAGGCCAGGGTGCCCAAACAATTATTAAAAGGCTAGTGTGCCTAAGACATGTAATGTTTTCTATCATTATTAATAATAAATACATGGCTCGTTTCTTGATGGATAAGAACTAGAGTTATAGAGGGATATGATTCCACAAGAGAGGGGGATTGAGGGGCTAAGTGTTTATTCCTATGTTAATTACCCTTTTTTCCTAAGAGAGGGGATCAGTTACGTGAGATTCTTGGGGAAGGATAGGAGGTTCTTTATTCCCCACAGAGTTACTTAAACTCGTCTCTAGTCTGATGGGGGGGGGGGGTTCAAATGATGGCTTGTTCGTTGATTTTCCTGTACGTTCATTCATTTCCCTCATGCACTTTCATGCACCCACTCACCCATTCATTGATCCACCCTCATCAACATCTTGTCTTGGGAAAGGGAATCGAACTATTGAAGATTAGCCACGTGATAGTTGGTTGTAATGGTTGTTGGTACAATCCAACCATGACTTGGGGCCTGCATGTTTGAGATGCGTTGGCTTGTGCCCTATTTTTCTCACAACTGTGAGTCCTGAGAGTTCTAGCATTGATATTTTGGACTAGCTGTGCTAGAGGCCCTAGAAAAAGGAGAAGGATTTCTTGAGGGATTGCATGGCATATATGGGTGGAAGTCCATTCTCTTGGGTGGTACAGGCTGGGTGGAAGAGAGATGGGTACTTGGATTGTTGTGGGTGTTAGGAAACCTGTGAGAGATTGAGATCTAAATAGTTTGGGAACTCATGTACACTCTGGAACTATCCTTGTGGATTCATAGCCCTGGCTCAGGGGTGAAACTGATGTTTAGATTTGAGCAGTGGTGTCTATGGTTGGGTGGAACATCCTTGGTCTGTAGCCAATTGGTGTCTCTTTTTTGTTAGAAAAACAGGACCGCAGAGTAATAAATTAAAACAAATGCGGAAACAAAACACAGAAGATACACAATATAAGAGAGACACATATTTATGTGGTTCACCCAATGTGGGCTATGTCCACCAAAGAAATTTCCAAGTCCTTCCTTTATTATTATCCATCAAATGAAGGGATACAACCTACATCAAAACTCTCTGTAACTTCCTCTTCTTTCTCTCACAATCTCCTCTCTCAGAATACAATACTCGCAATCATACATAGATGCAATACATTTCCCTCATAAAAGAGGGTTTCCTTCTAGGGAAAAAAACACTAACATAATTTCTACCATTAGATCTGAGACCTTATAATGAACGGTCCAAATTTACAATGAAATTACAATATACTTTTACAAGGCAATTTTTCCTTCGGGGGACACTGCCCCCGAACCCCCCAGCCGGGGAGATAGCACCCCGGGACTTCGCAGAGGGGGTACCCCCCGCCCCCCACACTCCCCTGCGTGGAAGAGTGTACATACTTATGGGGTGTAAATTCTTCATGGGGTATAAACATAGCTGAAAGCAGGGACCTTTGAATTAGGAACATAATCAGGCTCCACAACCAACAATCTCCCACTTGGATATTGATGTCAACAACTCCACTGCTATTGTATATGTTGGACTCTAAAACTTCTTGGACCTGGCAAATTTCTCATCTTCATCTTCATTCTTGAAGACCAACTGAAACTGAGAAGGAACTCAGTTTCTCTCTGGTTACTCCCTTTGTTAACATGTCTACAGGATTCTGGCTAGTTTGTATATTTTCCAACTTCAAATGTCCATCTTCCAAGGTAGATCGTATGAAGCGGTACCTCAACTATATATGCTTATTTTTTGAATGGAAGGTTGAGTTATTTTCAAGATGAATTGCACTCTCATTGTCACAGTACAACTTGCTATTCTCCTGCTTCTTTCCCAATTCCTCCATAAACCTTTGTAACCAAATCATGTCTTTACTAGCCTCTATAGTAGCAACATACTCTGCCTCTGTTGTTGAAAGTGCAACAATCTTTTGTAGTTTCAAAATCCAACTTACTGTTGTTCCACCTATAGTAAAAACATACCCTATGGTGCTCCTCCTGCTATCTTTATCACCTACCATATATGAATCATCATATCCCTAGAGAAAAGTGTCTGAACCTCCAAAACATAATGCATGAGTAGTAGTATCTCTCAAATACCTGAGAATCCACTTTACTGCCTCCCAATGTTCTTTACCTGGATTGTTCATATACCTGCTCACAACTCGCACTGCATGTGCAATATATGGTCTTGTGCAAACCATTTCATACATCAAGTTGCCAATTGTTGACGAATAAGGGACCCTAGACATGTATGTTATCTCCTCCTGTGTCTTGGGACACATTTCCTTAGTTAATTTGAAATGACTGGCCAAAGGTGTACTAACTGGTTTTGTATTCTGCATTCTAAACCTCTCCAACACCTTCTCTATGTACTCACCCTAAGACAATGTCAATTTGCAATTTTTTTTGTCTCTTGTTATTCTCATGCCAAGGATTTTCTTTGCAACACCCAAATCCTTCATCACAAATGAATTGGCTAATTTCTTCTTAAGCATATTTATATCCTGCATATTAGACCCTGCAACAAGCATGTCATCTACATACAATAGCAAGATAATATAGCTTCCATTTTCAAGCCTTTTAAAATAAAAACAGTGATCGAAATGACATCTACTATAACCCTGTTCTGTCATGAACCTGTCAAACTTCAAATACCACTGCCTTGGAGCTTTCTTTAGGCCATACAAGCTCTTCTTCAACCTGCATACCAAATTCTCCTTCCCTTTGACCTCATACCCCTGTGGC
>ML808929.1:0-27541 GCA_009831015.1 Picea engelmannii | reverse complement strand
AAGCATCTTGTAACACATCACCTGTTACATTTGCTTCCTGATTTCTCTCCTGTTGTCCATCTCTTTGTTTCTTTGGAGCTCTGCAGTCTTTCTTCAGATGTCATTTCTTCCCACAATTCTAGCACTCTATCTTTCCAAGTCTGTATTTGGATCTTCCCTTCCTAGAATTCCCATAGTTCCCTGATCCCTTTCCTCTATCCTTTTTTCTTCCCCTGTTCTCCATGTTCAATGCATTACCCGATGTCTCACCTGTTCTTTTCCGTCGCGTTTCCTCACTAAGGATAACACCAACAACATCATCAAATTTTAAAGTATTTGAACCAGAGACAGAGTTACTTACAGCCATGACCAAGCCATTCCATCTTTCTGGCAATGATCACAAGATTAGAAGAGCCCTAACCTCATCATAAAAGTCCACTTTTATAGAACTTAGTTGATTAGTAATCGTATTAAATTCATTTAAATGATCCGCAACAGACCCACCTTCTGACATATTCATATTAAATAATCTCTTCATTAGAAATACCTTATTGGATGATGAGGGTTTTTCATACAGTTTAGCCAATGCATCCATCATATCCTTTGTTGTCTTTTCTTTCAAAATATAGAAAGCCACCGACGCTGCCAAGATCAGTTGTATCGTTCCTAGAGCCTTTCTGTCAAGAATCTCCCATTCTTCGTCCTTCATGGCCATCATCTTCTTTGCTACTCTACTCAATGGTAGGAATAGATCCTTATGATATAAATAATCTTCCATTTTCATCTTTTATAACTGGTAGTTTTGGCCATTAAATTTCTCGACCCTAAACTTTCCATCTTTCGACATTGCTCCCACTCGAACCAGGAACCCTCTTTTCCTGCGAGTTACCTTTCGCTCTGATATAAGTTGTTAGAAAAAGAGAAATGCAAAGCAATAAAATAAAACAAATGTGGAAACAAAACACATAAGATACACAATACAAGAGAGACATAGATTTACGTGGTTCACCCAGTGTGGGCTACGTCCACCAGAGAAATTGCCAGGTCCTTCCTTTATTATTATCCAACAAATGAAGGGATACAATCTACAACAAAACCTACTATAACTTCCTCTTCTTTCTCTCACGGTATCCTCTCTCATAATACAATACTTTCCATCATACATAGCTACAATACATTTCCCTCATAAAATAGGGTTGCCTTATAGGGAAAAAAACCCTAACATAATTTCTACCATTAGATCTGCGACCTTATAATGAACGATCCAGATTTACAATGAAATTACAATATACTTTTACAAGGAAATTTTTTCTTTGAGGGCTTCACCCCGGAACCCCCTAGCCGGGGGGATAGGCCTTGCAGAGGGGGTACCCCCACTGCACTCCCTTGCATGGAAGAGTGTACATACTTCTTGGGTGTAAAGTCTTCATGGGGTATAAACATGGCTGAAAGCAAGGATCTCTGAATCAGGAACATAATCAGGCTCCACAACCAAAATTTTTTATAAAGATAATTGCTCTATGTTGTGATGTTATTATCTGTGTATGAATGTATTCCATTTTGTATTTTAATTATCATTTAGATAAATCTTAGATTATGCATGCTTGCTGGATATTGTTGTGCATGTCGCTAAATCTTGTATCTTATGAGTTCTTATTAATTAAATAAGGTACCGGTAAGAGTACGAATTCCAAGGGTGGGCTTGTAGGTAGCATGCCCCGACCTATGGGTGTTTGGGTATGTTACAGCAAGGCAAGGCATGGTAAGGCTAGGTCTAGGTCTATTTCTAGGTATGACAAGGCAAGACAAGGAAATTCAAGGCATCACAAGAAAAGGAAAGGCACGACAAGGCAAGTCATGGCATCAAAAGTCAAGGAAAGCCATGGCATGGAATGGGAAGGAAATGAATGGCATGGAATGACAAAGAAAGTCAAGGAATCACATGGGATATCATGGAAAGGAAAGGAAATACAAGGAAATGTAGGGAAAGGCAAGGAAATGCAAGGCATGGCATGGAATGTCATGGAAATCCCTAGCATGGCATGGAAAGTCAAGGAAAGGCAAGTAAATTCAAGGAAATTCAAGTCTATACATGGAAAGGTAATGAAAGGAAAGGCAAGGCATGTTAAGGCAAGGCAAGGCAAGGAATGACAAGGCATGAAAAGGAAAGGAAATGCATGGAAAGGTAAATCATGGGATGGAAAGTCAAGAAAAGACAAGGAAATGAAAGGGAAAGTAAGGATAGATATAGAAAGGAAAGACATGGCATGTAAGGAAAGGAAAGGAAATGAATAGATATAGAAGGAATGATAAGGAAATGCAAGGCAAGCTAAGGAAAGGCATGAAATGGAAAGTCAAGGCAAGGAAATGAAATGCAAGGAAAGGTAAGGTTAGGCATGTCAAGACATGGAAAGGAAAAGCAAGGCATGGAAAGGAAATGCAAGGAATGGAAAGTCAAGGCTGTTACAAATGAAAATTTGACACCTAGGTACCTCACCCTAAGTGTCGTAAGTGTCATATAAGTGTCTCATACACCTTGAAACTATGGAATAACCTATGTCACAATCCCTAGTCAATGTGGAGGAAGGATATGTTACATGAAGGCCAAAATACCAAGTGCACATGAATTATTATTAATATTCACGAAAAAGAAATTAATTAAGTGTGACAATCTCATGGTTTCCTATTTTTTCCCATGGTTTCCTATTTTTTATGGAAGGTGGAGGATCTCATGGATGGTTGAAATATTTCCTCCTTAAAATTCTTGAGAGATATTTCCTCCCTAAAATCCTTAATAAATATTTTCTCCTTAAATATGTTTCAGATCCCTTTTTAGTGGATCTGATGAGTGATCCTCTACATGGTGGTTAAGCCTCCAAATCCTATATATTGAGGGTTTTCCATGGAGAAGATAAGAATGGTGGATATTTGAGGTATCAAACCTATGGTCTTGGGAGAAATATTTAGGATATCAAGCCTGTGATTTTGAGAGATTTGTGAAAGGGATGGACGAGGAGGACTTGGGGAAGCTGCAACAACTACATCTACAGTCTGTAAGTATTTCTTTACAAGTTATCATCAATATATTGCTTGGACTATTTCCTTATAACCTATGTCTATTTACCTATGTTTGTCTTATAGATGGATTTGATTGGACTAGATATTGTAGATATTGAGTCGAGTCTTTATCTAGATCTCGTAGATGTCAAGTCGATTCTTTTGTTAGGTCTTGTTTTTTAAACTTCCTCTAATCCACCCTTATCATTTTTCTCCATCTAATACAAAAATTGATGACAACATCAAAGCCTATGAATGAAATGAATCTTGGGGAGGCATGTCTCAAGCCTCTAATTATCAATCTGGAGTTAAGCCGCTAGATTTTCAAGATGGGGGCAGAGTACCAACCATCCATGGGTATCCCAACCTTTGGATATTACGTTGGGAATTTAAAAGAATACGTTTAATTTTGTTTCAATCTTGTGTAAAAATGAAACTAATACCGATCTTAGTCTTTGTTCTTTCTCATGCTCATAAATACATGAGAATGTAACCGAGTATACTTTTATCACTTTTTCAGACTCGTAAAGGTTCTACGAAAAAGGAACCCCCTGGAGTCTCCTTTAAGATATTTTCAGACTCTCTAAACATGAAAAGATTGTCAAGTGATATTTCGTTCGTTCACACTCGTTAAAAGGTTTGAAAGGGTATCCTTCGAGTGGTATTTTATCACGTTTTCGGCCTCGTGAGACTAAAATTACAAAAAAGGGCAACCTTGGAGTCACCTTTAAGTTCTTTTCAGACTCTATAAACATCAAAAACCACCATGTTTTCCTTCTTTGGACTCACTACACCACACATTGAAGGGACGATATGGGGACGAACCCTTACTTATTCTAGTTTGTTAAAATAAGGAAGAGGAGCTTACCGAAGGTGAGTTATATAGAGAATGTGTTATCCTCCTCTAGATCATTAAATTCAAAATATGTAATCATCTATCTTGGTGGGGGGGAAATTGAAGGAAGTGGGTCAAGTTTTCTGAGAATCCTTTATGGAAGTTATTTTCTCCCTTGAACATGGCACCTGTTTGCGTCCTGTCTTACAGTTGGGTAATCCACTTGTCTCTGATTCATACTAATTCCATGTATCTCCATACCTTTTCATCAAGTCGAAGATTTCTCTTATTGTTGTCACATTACATTTTTGGTACTCGTTGAGTCAATGTTGCCAAGTCATTTTTCATGGCTCATCATGTTCAAGGGAATTTTCACGTCAAACCATCCATCTGCAGTATTTCTAGTTTCCATTTCTTGTGTCATTCCACACTCATTTGATTCACCATCTTACATCACTTTCCTATGTAAGTTTCATGTCGATTATGGGGGATACATCAAGGCCCTCCTTCAACGAGTATTTTCCTTTCGACTTCAACACATCATATGGGAATTAGACTTAAAAACCAATTAGTACCTTGGGAGTTGCATGACTCAATGGCAAGCCTCCTCTCCTTCGACAGTAGGTTTACATCATTGGTCTATGATCGGGTGATTCCACGTATGTTCGACTTCAGCTCATTTTTTCACATTTGTTGGATTGTACTAGGGTACCTTCGGAGTCATTGACATCACTGGTGATTTCCCTCACACTTTTTAACGATTTACCTCAATGACAGATAATCAAGTGGTTTCTACCATGTTTGACATCAAAACATCTATTCACATGGCTATATTTGTACCACATTGGTATTGGGACGAAGACACTGGGTTGAGAATTCACTCTGTTAAACTTCTTTTCCTAGGCTGCGAAGGAGATCATTTGAGCATGTTGATGTATATACTTTCACATAGATCCACATTGTATTGGACCATGGCTATGTTTTATCATCTCATAGATCCACTGTGTATTTTTCGTCGCTACGATCAGTTCATGTCATGGAGGTATGGATCCAAATTGTATATTTGGTGTCCATATGCTTAGTCAATAGTTTTTCATGGATCCTAAGTGTATTGGTCGATGGTCGTGCTTTGAGTCATCTCGTATTCTGAGCATAGGTATGCCTGCCTCGGAAATGGAACATTTTTTAATACTGTTTGATGGTTGTTACAGATTATTCCAGGTTCTCCAACTCCATACCTTGCATTAAATATTTGTAAAGTGTGTCAACCATCATTCTCTCTTCTGACCTCACACTTTAGGGGTCATTCTGTTACACATGAAATTTTCACACCTAGGTACCTTGCCCTAAGTGTCGTAAGTGTCATATAAGTGTCTCATACACCTTGACACCATGGAATAACCTATGTCACAATCCCTAGTCAATGTGGAGGAAGGATATATTACATGAAGGACAAAATACCAAGTGCAAATGAATTATTATTAATACTCATGAAAAATAAATTAATTAAGTGTGAGAATCCACCTCACATTTGGTTTCCTATTTTTGACAGAATGTGGATGATCTCATGGATGGTTGAAATATTTCCTCCTTAAAATCCTTGAGAGATATTTCCTCCCTAAAATCATTAAGAAATATTTTCTCCCTAAATATCTTTCAAATCACTTTTTAGTGGATCCATGGTGCTTAAGCCTCCAAATCCTATATAATGAGGGATTTCCATGGAGAAGAGAAGAATGGTGGATATTTGAGGTATCAAATGTATGGTATTGGGATAAATCTTTAGGATATAGAACCTATGATTTTGGGAGCTTTGTGCAAGGGATAGACGAGGCAGACTTGGGGAAGCTATTTAAACTACATATATAGTCTGTAAGTATTTCTTTAAAAGTTCTCATTAATATATTGCTTGGCCTATTTCCTTTTAAGCTATGTCTATTTACATATGTTTGTCTTATAGATGGATTTGATTGGACTAGATCTCATAGATATTGAGTCGAGTCTTTAGCTAGATATCATAGATGTCAAGTCAAGTCTTTCGTTAGGTCTCGTTTTTTAACCTTCCTTTCATCTACCCTTATCCTTATTCTCCATCTAGTAAAAAAATTGATGACGACCTCAAAGTTGGTGAATCTTGGGGGCGCATGTCTCCAGCCTCTGATTATCATTCTAGAGTTAAATCACTAGCTTTTCAAGCTAAGGGAAGAGTACCAACCATCCATGGGTATGCCAAGCTTTGGAAATTACGTTGGGAATTTACAAGCATACGTTTAATTCTGTTTCAAGATTGTGTAAAACTGAAACCAATACCGAGCTTAGTCTTTGTTCTTTCTCATGCTTGTAAATACATGAGAATGTAACCGAGTATACTTTTATCACTTTTTCGGACTTGTAAAGGTTATATGAAAAAGGAACCCCCTGGAGTCTCCTTTAATCTCTTTTCAGAATCTCTAAACATAAAAATATTTCCGAGTGATATTTATTCCATTCACACTCGTCAAAAGGTTTGAAAGGCATCTTTCAAGTGGTAGTTTATCGCTTTTTCAGCCTCGTGAGACTAAAATTACGAACAAGGAAAACCTTGGAGTCACCTTTAAGTTCTTTTCAGACTCTCTAAACATGAAAAACCACTGATGTTTACTTCTCTAGACTCGCTAAACCACACATTGAAGGCCCAATATGGGGATGAACCCTTACTTCTTCCAGTTCATTAAAAAAGGGAAGAGGATCTTATCGAAGGTGAGTTATATTGAGAATGTGTTATCCTCCTTGAGATCATTAAATTAAAAAGAGATACTCATCTATCTGGGTGGGGGAAATATTGAAGGAAGTGGGTCAAATGTTTTGAGAATCCTTTATGGTAGCTATTGTCTCCCTTGAACATGGAACTTGTTTGTGTCCCGTCTTACAGTTGGGTAATCCACTTTCCTCTGATTCATACCAATTCCATGTGTCGCCATACATTTTCGTCCAATCGAAGAGTTCTCTTATTGTCGTCACATTAAATGTTTGGTACTCATCGAGTCAATGCTTCCAAGTCAGTTGTCATGCCTCATCATGTTCAAGGGAAGTTTCACTTCAAACCATCCATCTGCAGTATTGCCAGTTTTCATTTCCTATGTCATTCCACACTCATTTGATTCACCATCTTACATCAATTTCCTATGTTAGTTTCATGTCTATGATCGGGGATACATCAAGTCCCTCCTTCGATGAGTCTTTTCTTGTTGACTTCAACACATCATCCGAGAATTAGACTTAGAAACTAGTTTGTACATTTGGACCTGCATGCCTCAATGGTAGCCATCCTTTCCTATGACAGTAAGTTTACATCATTGACCTCTGATCAGGTGATTCCATGTATGTTCGACTTCAACTCATTTATTCACATTCGTTGGATTGTACTATGGTACCTTGGGAGTCATTGACATCACTGGTGATTTTGCTTGCACTTTTTAATGGTTTACCTCAATGACTGGTAATCAGGTGGTTTCTACCATGTTCAACATCAAAACATATATTCACATCGCTAGATTTGTACCACATCAGGATTGGGATGAAGACCCTGGGTTGAGCATTTATTCTGTTAAAGTTCTTTGCCCAGGCTGCGAAGGAGATCATTTGAGCATGTTGATGTATAGATTTTCACATAGACCCACATTGTATTGGTACGTGGCTATGTTTTATCACATCGTAGCTCCACTGTGTATTTTTCATGGCTATGATCAGTTCATGTCATGGAGGTATGGATCCACATTGTATGTTTGGTGGCCATATACTTAGTCAATATTTTTACATCGATCTGTAGTGTATTGTTCGGTGGTCGTTCTTTGAGTCATCTCGTATTCTTAGCATAGGTATGCTTGCCCAGGAAATGGAACATTTTTTAATACTATTTGATGGTTCTTTACAACTTCTTCTAGGTTCTCCAACTCCACACCCTTGCATTAAATATTTGTAAAGTGTTTCAACCATCATTCTCTCTTTTCACCTCACACTTTATGTGTCATTTTGTTACACATGACAATTGCACACTTAGGTATCTTTCCCTAAGTGTCATAAGTGTCATATAAGTGTCTCATACACCTTGACACCATGGAATAACCTATGTCACAATCCCTAGTCAATGTCCAGGAAGGATATATTACATGAAGGCCAAAATACCAAGTGCACATGAATTATTATTAATATTAATAAAAAAGAAATTAATTAAGTGTGAGAATCCAACTCACATTTGGTTTCCTATTTTTTAGGGAAGGTGGAGGATCTAATGGATGGTTGAAATATTTCCTCCTTAAATTACTTGAGAGATATTTCCTCCCTAAAATCCTTAAGAATTATTTTCTCCCTAAATATCTTTCAGATCCCTTTCTAGTGGATATGATGAGTGATCTTCTCCATGGTGGTTAATCCTCCAAATCCTATATAATGAGGGTTTTCCATGGAGAAGAGAAGAATGGTGGATATTTGAGGTGTCAAACCTATGGTATTGGGAGAAAGATTTAGGATATCAAACCTATGATTTTGGGAGCTTTGTTCAAGGGATGGACGAGGAGAACTTGGGGAATTTGTTGCAACTACATCTACAGTCTGTAAGTATTTATTTAAGAGTTCTCATTAATATATTTCTTGTCCTATTTCCTTTTAACCTATGTCTCTTTACATATGTTTTTCTTATAGATGGATTTGATTAGACTAGATCTCGTAGATATCGAGTCAAGTCTTTAGCTAGATCTCGTAGATGTCAAGTTGAGTCTTTCATTAGGTCTTGTTTTTTAACCTTCCTTTCATCTACCCTTATCCTTTTTCTCCATCTAGTACAAAAATTGATGACAACCTCAAAGTCGATGAATGAAATGAAGCTTGGGGGGGGCATGTCTCCAGCCTCTAATTATCATTCTGGAATTAATCCTGTAGCTTCTCAAGCTGAGGGTAGAGTACCAACCACCCATGGGTATCCCAACCTTTGGAAATTACGTTCGGAATTTACAAGAATACGTTTAATTTTGTTTCAAGATTGTGTAAAAATGAAACCAATACCGAGTTTAGTCTTTGTTATTTATCATTCTTGTAAATACATGAGAATGTAACTGAGTATACTTTTATCACTTTTTCAGACTCGTAAAGGTTATATGAAAAAGGAACCCCTTGGAGTATCCTTTAAGCTCTTTTCAGACTCTCTAAACATGAAAAGATTTTCAAGTGATATTTCTTCCATTCACACTCGTTAAAAGGTTTGAAAGGGAATATTTCGAGTGGTAGTTTATCTCTTTTTCAGCCTTGCGAGACTAAAAGTATGAAAAAGGACAAACTTGGAGTTGCCTTTAAGTTTTTTTCAGACTCTCTAAACATGAAAAACCACCAAGTTTTCCTTCTCTAGACTCTCTAAAACACACATTGAAGGGCCCATATGGGGATGAACCCTTACTTCTTCCAGTTCATTAAAAAAAGGAAGAGGAGCTTACTGAAGGTGAGTTATATTGACCATGTGTTATCCTCCTCGAGATCGTTAAATTAAAAATAGGTACTCATCTATCTAGGTGGGGGGGAAATTGAGGGAAGTGTGTCAAGTTTTTTGAGAATCCTTTATGGCAGCTATTGTCGCCCTTGAACATGGCACCTATTTTCATCATGTCTTACAATTGGGTAATCCACTTGTCTATAATTCATACCAATTCCATGTGTCGTGATAATTTTTCGTCCAGTCGAAGAGTGCTCTTATTGTCGTCACATTACATTTTTGGTACTTGTCGAGTCAATGCTCCCAAGTCAGTTGTCGTGCCTCATCATGTTCAAGGGAAGTTTCACTTCAAACCATCCATATGAAATATTGCCAATTTCCATCTCTTGTGTCAGTACACACTCATTTGACTCACCATCTTACATCTCTTTCCTATGTCAGTTTCATGTCGATGATGGGTGATACATCAAGGCCCTCCTTCGATGATTCTTTTCTTGTCGACTTCAACACATCATCCGGGAATTAGAATTAGAAAATAGTTAGTACCTTCAGACCTTCATGCCTCAATGGCAGTCCTTATCGCATCTGACAATAGGTTTAAATCATTGACCTTTGATCGGGTGATTCCACATATATTCGACTTCTGTTCATTTATTCACATTTGTTGGATTGTACTAGGGTACCTTGGTACTCATTAACATCACTAGTTATTTCCCTCACACTTTTTAATGGTATACCTAAATGAACAATAATCAAGTAGTTTCCACCATGTTCGACATCAAAAAATCTATTCACATGGCTATATTCGTACCACATCGAGATTCAGACGAAGACCCTAGATTGAGAATTCACTCTATTAAACTGCTTCGCTTAGACTGCGAATGAGATCATTTGAGCATGCTGATGTATAGACTGTCACATAGATTTACATTATACTGCTATGTGGCTATGTTTTATAACCTCGTATCTCCACCATGTATTTTTTGTGGCTACAATCAGTTCATGTCATGGAGGTATGGATCCACATTGTATAATTGGTGTCCATATCCTCAGTCAATATTTTTTCATGGAACTGTAGTGTATTGTTGAGCGAACGTTCTTTGAGTCATCTCATGTTCTAAGCACAGGTATGCCTTCCTTGGAAATCAAACATTTTTTAATACTATTTGATGGTTCTTTGTATCTTCTTCTAGGTTCTCCAACTCTACACCCTTGAATTAAATATTTGTAGATTATTTCAGCCATCATTCTTTCTTGTGACCTCACACTTTAGGGGGGATTCTGTTACACATGAAATTTGCACACCTAGGTACATCGCCCTAAGTGGCATAAGTGTCATATAAGTGTCTCATACACCTTGACACCATGGAATAACCTATGTCACAATCCCTAGTCAATGTGGAGGAAGGATATATTACATGAAGGCCAAAATACCAATTGCACATGAATTATTATTAAGTTTCATGAAAACAAAATTAATTAAGTGTGAGAATCCACCTCACATTTGGTTTCCTATATTTTAGGGAAGGTGGAGGATCTCATGGATGGTTGAAATACTTCCTTCTTAAAATCCCTGAGAGATATTTCCTCCCTAAAATCCTGAAGAAATATTTTCTCCCTAAATGTCTTTCAGATCCCTTTTTAGTGGATCTGATGAGTGATCCTCTCCATGGTGGTTAAGCCTCCAAATCCTATATAATGAGGGATTTCCATGGAGAAGATAAGAATGGTGGAGATTTGAGGTATCAAACCTATGGTCTTGGGAGAAAGATTTAGGATATTGAACCTGTGATTTTGGGAGCTTTGTGTAAGGGTTGGACGAGGATGACTTGGGGAAGTTGCTACAACTACATCTACAGTCTGTAAGTATTTCTTTAAGAGTTCTCATTAATATATTGCTTGGCCTATTTCCTTCTAACATATGTCTCTTTACATATGTTTGTCTTATATATGGATTTGATTGGACAAGATATTGTAGATATTGAGTCGAGTCGTTAGCTAGATCTCATAGATATCAAGTCAAGTCTTTCGTTAGGTCTCATTTTTTAACCTTCCTTTCATCCACCCTTATCCTTTTTCTCCATATAGTACAAAATTTGATGACAACCTCAAAGTCGACAAAATAAATGAAGCTTGGGGGGGAATTTCTCCAGCCTCTTATTATCATTATGTAATTAAGATGTTATCTTTTCATGTTGGGGGCAGAGTACCAAGCATCCATGGGTATCCCAACCTTTGGAAATTACGTTGGGAATTTACAAGAATACGTTTAATTTTGTTTCAATCTTGTGTAAAAATGAAACCAATACCGATCTTAGTATTTTTTCTTTCTCATGCTCATAAATACATGAGAATGTAACCGAGTATACTTTTATCATTTTTTTGGACTCGAAAAGGTTATATGAAAAAGGAACCGCCTTGAGTCTCCTTTAAGCTCTTTTTGGACTCTCTAAACATGAAAAGAGTGTCGAGTGATCTTGCTTCCATTAACACTCGTTAAAAGGTTTGAAAGGGCATATTTTGAGTGGTAATTTATCTCTTTTTCGTCCTCGTGAGACTAAAATTACAAAAAAGGACAACCTTGGATTCGCCTTTAAGTTCTTTTCAGACTCTCTAAACATGAAAAAACACTGATTTTTCCTTCTCTAGACTCGTAAACCACACATTGAAGGGACCATCTGGGGATGAACCCTTGCTTCTTCCATTTAGTAAAAAAAAGGAAGAGGAGCTTACCGAAGGTGAATTATATCGAGCATGTGTTATCCTCCTTGAGATCGTTAAATTAAAAAGAGGTACTCATCTATCAAGGTGGGGGGAAATTGAAGGACGTGGGTCAAGTTTTCTTAGAATCCTTTATGGAAGCTATTGTCTCCCTTGAACATGGCACCTATTTGCATCCTGTATTACAGTTGGGTAATCCACTTGTCTCTGAGTCATACCAATTCCATGTGTCTCCATACTTTTTCATCCAGTTGAAGAGTGCTCTTATTGTCATCAAATTACATTTTTGGTACTCGTCGAGTCAATGTTTCCAAGTTAGTTGTTGTGCCTCATCATGTTCAAGGGAAGTTTCACTTCAAACCATCCATCTGTAGTATTTCCATTTTCCATTTCCTGTGTCATTCCACACTCATTTGATTCACCATCTTACATCACTTTGCTATGTCAGTTTCATTTCGATGATGGGGGATACATCAAGGCCCTCCTTCCACGAGTCTTTTCCCGTCGACTTCAAAACATCCGCTGGGAATTAGAATTAGAAACTATTTAGTACGTTGGGACCTGCATGCCTCAATGACAGGACTCCATGCCTCCAACTATAGGTTTACATCATTGATCTTTAATCGGGTGATTCCACGTATGTTCGACTTTAGCTCATTTATTCACATTTGTTGGATTGTACTAGGGTACCTTGGGATTCATTGACATCACTGGTGATTTCCCTTGCACTTGTTAATGGTTTACCTCAATCACCGATAACCAAGTGGCTTCTACCATGTTCGACATCAAAACATATATTCACATCAATAGATTCATACTACATCGAGATTGGGATGAAGACCCTGGGTTGGGAATTCACTCTGTTAAACTACTTTTCCTAGGCTGCGAAGGAGATCATTTGAGCATGATGATGTATAGAATGTCACATATATCCACATTGTATTGGTCTGTGGCTATGTTTTATCATCTCATAGATCCACTGTGTATTTTTTGTGGCTACAATAAGTTCATGTCATGGAGGTATGCATCCACATCGTATCTTTGGTGGCCATATCCTTAGTCAATATTTTTTCATGGATCCATAGTGTATTGGTCAGTGATCTTTCTTTGATTCATCTTGTATTTCAAGCATAGGTATGCCTGCCTCGAAAATGGAAGAATTTTTTAAATTGTTTGACGGATGTTTGCAGCTTCTTCGGGGTTCTCCAACTCCACACCCTTGCATTAAATATTTGTAAAGTGTTTCGGCCATCATTCTCTCTTTTGACCTCACACTTTAGGGGGAATTCAGTTACAGATGAAATTTGCACACTTATGTACCTCGCCGTAAGTGTCGTAAGTGTCATATAAGTGTCTCATACACCTTGACACCATGGAATAACTTATGTCACAATCCCTAGTTAATGTGGAGGAAGAATATATTACATGAAGGCCAAAATACCAAGTGCACATGGGATATTATTAATATTCATGAGAAAGAAATTAATTAAGTGTGAGAATCCACCTCACATTTGGTTTCCTATTTTTTAGGGAAGGTGGAGGATCTCATGGATGGTTGAAATATTTCCTCCTTAAAATCCTTGAGAGATATTTCCTCCCTAAAATCCTTAAGAATTATTTTCTCCCTAAATATCATTCATATCCCTTTTTAGTGGATCTAATGAGTGATCCTCTCAATGGTGGGTAACCCTCCAAATCCTATATAATGAGGGATTTCCATGGAGAAGAGAAGAATGGTGGATATTTGAGGTATCAAACCTATGGTATTTGGAGAAATATTTAGGATATCGAACCTGTGATTTTGGGAGATTTGTGCAAGGGTTGGACGAGGAGGACTTGGGGAAGCTATTGAAACTACAACTACAGTCTATAAGTATTTCTTTAAGAGTTCTCGTTAATATATTGCTTGGCCTATTTCCTTATAACCTATGTCTCTTTACATATGTTTGTCTTATAGATGGATTTGATTGGACTAATCTTATAGAGTAGAGTAGGAGTTCTCTGTCTTGTTGTCCATTGCATTGTAGGTGTCAAACAATGCTAAGGAGCTCAGAGATCAAACTCAAGTTGGAGAAACGAGGAAAAACATCAGAATAAGGTGCATCACACTTTCTTCCTTCTCCTTCTCTTTCTGATTAGTTAGTTAGATTCAAAGGAAATTTAGTGTCCAATGTTATCATGTTTTTTGTCTTGGTATAGGGGTCTAGAAACCAAGAGTATATTCACCTTTCTGCAGGGGTATTTTCCTACAACAAAGGCATGATATGTAAAGTCAAGGAAAGGATATGCAATGCAAGGCAAGGCAAGGCTAGATATGGAAATAAAAGAGAAGGAAAGGATATGCAATGCAAGGAGAGGTAAGGAAATGCAAGGAATAACATGGAAAGGCAAGGAATGTTAAGGGAAGGTACAACATGGAAAGTCAATGCAAGTTGTTATCAAACATATCGATAAATGCAGACACAAACAGATCTCCCTATTTTCACCCTGAAAATAGAAAAAAACAAGACAGAATATAAAAATTTCTCTAAGTTTTAATTATCAAGCATACTAACTAACAAGAGATAAATGACATACCTTTTAAATGTCATTTTTCCTCACTAGTGTCATCCTCACTCTATTCCAAGACTTATGGGATGTTGAAAATATAAAATAAACAATCCAACAAAGTGAAAGAAACAACGTATACTCAACAAAACCTATGTATGTGATCAATGAGTAATACAATAAAATAGGACCAATTTTATGGGAAAGAAATATATCATTGTATTAAAGATATGAAAAGGAGAATACAACCAATGTCTTGATGTTGTAAGGTCTCTTCCAATAGTTCCTTTCTTCCCACCCACTTCTGCTCCATGGATTCTGAGATCAACAATCTCTCTTGACAGAGAAAAGCTCAAATCCAACATACAAGCTCCAAAAACTCCAAGCTACAAAACTCAAGAACTTTCCAACAAGATTTTCCCATGAGAACTCTTATCCTTTTATAAGATGAAAATGATAGGGTGAGGAGGTTAGGATGATCCCATGAGATCAGGGATGCGACTTAGATCTAAATTGATCGGAGGCCACCTCACCTCAGAAGCGTCTCTTCTAGAAGAATCGAGAAGACACTTTTTTTCCTTCATACAAAAATAGTTGCACCCTTAACACTGAGAAAACTGCAACAATGTCGTAGGCCACTATGGTGAAACCTACAATGATCCTATATTTTCACACCCTTAACACTAATAAAGGTGCGACGATCCCTTTTTCTAATGTTTTTGACAAAGAAAAAGTATAACTTCATCTCTTTGGGAAAACGTATCTTCATTCCTCTTCAAGGATTAAGGCCATTGATACTTCTAAAGACAAAGGATAGGTTTACAACATTAATGGTCATAGGGGTGATGAAAATAATGTGTAACAGTAGCCCCCCCAAAGTATGAAGTTAGAACAGAGTGATAGCAGAAATACTTTGTCGAGTGTGTGTAGGGAACAAGGAACACGTCGGTCGGAAACCTGCCAACAAACAAGGAAATACAATATAATAATATATCATCACTGAGGTAGGCATTCCCATACTCAAAATACAAATGACTCAAATAATAAATGTCAACATGCAAAGATCCATGTCAAGTAAGATAGGTAATGGCCACCGAACATACAAAGTGGATCCATGCCATTATGACTCAAATCTGAACATAGCCACCAAAAATACACTGTGGATCTATGTGTTAAAGACTCAAATTTGAACATAGCCATGAGGCATACATTGTGGATATATGCAACAGTACAATATGAATATACTCCAACGCAACTTGAATCTGTCAGAAAAGATCCAGGGTCTTGATCTCCAACACTCTACAGTACAAATCTAACCATGTGAATACATGTGTTGAACTAGAACATGGTAAAAACCACTTGATTACTGATCATTAGTGTATACCGTTAACAAGAGAAAGGGAAATAAACATTAATTTCAATGACTCCCAAGGTACTCTAGTATAATCCAACGAATGTGAATTAATGAGTTGAAGTCGAACACTCGACGAAATCTCTCGATCAGGGGTTAATAATGAAAACCCACTATCAAAAGAGAGGAAACCTGCCATTGAGGCCTACAAGTTCCAAGGAAACAATTAGTTTCTAAGTCTAATTCTTGGACAATGAGTTGAAGTCGATAGGAAAAGACTCACCACAGGAGGACCTTAATGTATCCCCCCATCAATGACACGAAATGGGTAACAAGATTTGAAATAGATCAGAGTAACAAGTGATTTAGGACTGACTCAAGGATGAACGATGCAATAGAAGGCTTAATAAATATATAAATGGTCGATGCAATAGAAGTATTTTCAGGTTGAACTTCTCTTTGAACATATTGACAACACGACAATTATCTTGGAAACACTGACTCAACAACAGGGATCACATGCCAAATTGTAATTTATATAGGAGTATGATCAAGAGATAAGAGGATTTTCCAACCTAGACACAAAGAAAGTGAAAGGGTGTTATGTTCAAAAGAAACTCTTCCATAGAATACAGGTTTAGACACATTTCTTTCCCAATTTTTTCCCCACCATTTCTGGTGAGTACCTCTTTATTTTTACACAAGCTTGAGGAGGATAACATATGCTTGAACTGTAAGCCCATCCTTTGGATGAGGCCCTCAGAGTATGTTTAACGAACCCTAAGAAGGATTGGTTCAGTCCCATATGGTCCATTTGATGTTTTTTTTATGAGTCCAAATAAAGTAAACTCAGTGGTTTTTCATATTTAGAGTCTGAAAAACACTTAAAGAAAACTCCAAAATGTCTTTTTTCATAAATTAGTATGATGAGCCCGAAAAAGAGATAAACTTATGCTCAACAAACATTTTCTTCAAATAATTTAACGAGCGTGAAAATAACAATATCAGTCAAGAATCTTTTCATGTTTAGGGAGTTTGAAAAGAGCTTAAAGGGAACTCCAAGGGGTTCCTTTTGCGTATAACCTTTACGAGTTCGAAAAAGTGATAAAAGTTTACTCAGTTTCATTCTCATGTATTTACGAGAACTATAAAGAACTAAGGCTAAGATGGGGATTGTTTTCATTTTATGCAAGCTTAAAACAAAACAAAACTATGCTTGGGATAGATTTTATTTTTACACAAGCTTAAAACTAGCCAAAACTATACTTGGACCTGGTTTCATTTTTACACAAGATCGAATGAGAGGAAACTATGCTTGTGACTTCCCAATGAATTATCCAAATATGGTTGGTACATCCCCAGCTTAAGAAGCTAGTGAATTAACTTCAGCATGAAGTCCATAGGATGTAAGAAAATACCCCTGCAAGCTTCGTTTCGTCCAACTGCAAAGGTGAATGAAATGAAGATTCAAATAATAGAAGAAGGACTTGAATCAAATGGAGAGGGGGAAAACCATTTCATTTTTTAACGAGCTTGACACAGGAACAAGAACTATTCTCAAGAATACAGGTTCAATCCCTAGACCTTTGTTTCATTTTTTAATGAGCTTGACACAGAAACAAGAACTATGATCGTAATATTTGTTTCATTTTTTAACGAGGTTTCTACAGAGACACAAAACTATCCTCACAGCTGGTTTCATTTTTTAACGATCTTGAAATCAGAAAACCATGCTCAAAGCTGGTTTCATTTTTTAATGATCTTGAAATCAGAAAACCATGGTCAACAAACGCTTCTTGCTCATGGCTTCCAAGAGGAAAATGCTATGGAAGAAGATCATGTTAAGGGAAAAAAATCGGTCATGGACTCCAATAGATATTCACTGGACAAAAGAATAATGCTCTGTAAGGACACCATGTCGAGGGTCGCGACGGGGGTAAGGAGATCAATATCTAAAGACCCTATCGAAGAGATAACCATGTAAACTACCAGATCTAGGCCATAAGAGACCGAGCTTATAGGGAGAGGTTCATCTTCATCGGTAACTGAACACATGGGAGACATTGAAACATAATTGACCTATGGTAGGGGTGATACCATCTAAATATACAAACCATCTAGGGAGGTCATTGAGTTGATGGTCAATTCAGGGCCAACAAACAAAATTTTATGAATAGTCACAATTATTCCACCATGAGGGAAATATATCACATGAAAAAGAGTGGAAATGATAGCTTTCATGGCATAGACATAATCTCTCCCAAGGAGAAAATTGAAATCCAAGGGGTCTTGGACTACCATGACATCAATAAAGACAGTTTTCCCTCCCAAAATGATGGGAAACTGAGGAAGGGTCCCTAAAGTTTGAATAGTTCTTCTATTAAAAGCTAACAGATTATGGGTAACAAACACAAGGTGAGGATATCCTAAAGATTTCCAAGCAATAGAGGACAAAATACTAATGGGCACACCTTTGTCTATTAGCGTCGAAGGAACGTATAGAACACAAAATTGTATTGTGATCTTGAAAGGAATGTGAGAGGGAAGACGAGGTCTAGTTAGTGCACCCCAATCAAAAATGATGGCCTCATTACTTGGAAGGGGTTCCACAAGATAAGGAGGAATTCCCCCCAACACAGTAGTGTCTGTATCAACAAGAAAAAAATCATTAGTACGAGGTTTACTCTCTAGCGTGAGATTAGGATCGACCGATCACGAGATCTTATCGACCACTTGGGTTTCATTCTCCAAGGGGAGAATGGGGTCGAAGGGTGGAAACAGATCGACCACTTGGGTTGCACTCTTTATCAGGAGACTAGGATTGACCAATGATGGGATCAGATTGACCACTTTGTCAACTCGCTCAACTAAGGATGTGGCCATATTGACTACTTGATCAATCGAACCAACCGATGAAGGGACCAAATTGATCATTCCATCAACTATAGGTGGGTTGAGATTAAGGATGCTGTAAGCAGCTGGACATTGAGGCTAGGAAAAAATCGTGTCTTTCAATAATTTCAAAGCTTCGTCCATATGAGGGAAAATGTGAGTTTGGTAACTCCCTCCACATAACCTACACAAGAACTTGACTCTACTTTTTTCCTTCCCAACGGTATCCTGACTAGTTGAAAGGAGGTCATCATCATGTTGTTCATAGGATGATGGCATGGGCTGGCAAGGGAGTGTAGACCATGCTTCTATAACCTTGGATAGACAAGGGAAGTCCTTAAGAAAATCGCTACCCTTACAAAGCCTACAAGGGTACTTGGTTTTACGGGTTGTTTGGGTGATCTTGGCATCATCAACACTCCCAGCATGATTAACGGTAACTGGTTGTTCTCCAAAATTTCTGGCATTGGTTGGAATTTTCAACCCTTTCTTATTTTTCTTCTTCTTTTTCTTCCTTTTCTTCTTATTATTATCCACCAAGTTACTCGCTACAAAGCTTTCACTTAGTGAAAAAGAAGAAATGGAAGAAGACCATGCAAGTGGAGAAGGTGAAGGATATATTAATTGTTAAGATGGTGAAGGATCAACATGAGGTTTTGATGCTCTTGGGGGGAAGTGCTTACGACTGAAGCACTAGCTGCATTCGGGATTACCTGAGTGGAAAACAACCATACTAGTAATCCAATTGTGAGACCTGGAAGGCTCAAAGTAGCAATGTAAGGAGGACCAACATTTTTGTAAGAGGGAAAAAAGAAAGGCTCCCCTGGAAAATGGGTTCCTTCATTGGTCATTCTAGGAACTAATACCATTAAACACAGATCCAACCTAGAGTCTGCTAGGGAAAACAAACAACACACGTTAAAAATATAGGAATCAAACAAACAAAAAAAACCTTCTTATAATGAACACACTAGTTGGTGATGAAATTCAATGCCACAGGAACAATGTAAGAAGGGGATGAGATAGAGAGGGTGGAAAAGTTACATTGACGACCTGCTTAATGGACATACACCTTGGTGCAAGCTCCCACACATAAATGTGGGTATACCCTCCAAGGATCCCAAGTGAGTTTGGACAACATTGATTCCAGGTACCGTGAAGACTTGCCCCTCCACAATCACCTCGTGTAAAGAACCTAAAGAGAAAGGACACTAAGGTTACCAAATACAACAATGATTCTTGGGGAAATAGTCGATAGTCCAATATACATGTAAAGACAGGGTATCTAATCCTGAAATTGACTTAAGAAGGCCCACACAAGGTTGTTTTCTCATGTGACCCCCAATAATATGCGCAATCAATACACTAGGACCAACAAAGAAGGGTTAGTAACTCTGCTAGCACTAATGTGACCTCATTATTGAACCTTGTGTGAGAAGGGATTCCCAAGAAAAAATGCAATACATGGATTTCACCCCTCCCTAACTCAAGATTCTATGTTTGTTTGTAGCTTTGGAAAGTTAACTTTCACACCTATTCCAAAGCCCTACACCTAAGCTTATGTAGGTTTTCTAGCAAAAACTATAAAAATGTCTATTCAAATTTTATAAGCGCTTTATTTTTAAGGCTGTTGTTACTAAAGAGGAAAATGGTGTGGACTAAATGATGTTTTGACCGACTCTAAACAATGCAAAGAAATGAGAATTCAAATATTTCACTTCGATAAAAGGTATATTACTAGAAGGAGAAAGCGTTTATCATTCCCAGATGCAGAATGTCCCAAAATTTTATTAAACTCATCAATATCAAGATCTTCAAGAAATGATCCAAAGAGACTGTACATGAATACACGATTCAAGACCAAAAATGCCAAAAAACCATGCAATTCTACTACAAATGCAAAGATGCCCCCAATCTAATGCAAAGTAAGAATTTTTTTTTTTTTTTTTTCAAAGATAGCTAAAAGAAATAGCAAATCTCTATAAAATAAAGAAACCCAAACAAATTTTCTCTTTTAACGCTAACTATTCAAAAAAAAAAGTGTTCTTTCACTAAACAATTCTAAAGAAAAACAATCCTTTGTAACTGAAAGACACTCAAAGAAAGAGATCAGATCTTTCAAAATAAAACAAGATAAAATAAAGAAAAGAAGAATAAAAGTAGACTCAAATACTATCAAGAAGACTGTAAATAGATCATAATCAAACCCACAAATTCACCCCAAAACCATATCTAAGATCTGGGTAGGGAAAACCATCAAAAACTAAAAAATTTCACAAAATCGTCGTGGCCTACCAACCAACAGAGTGCGATGATCTTAGATTTTCGTGGGCCAGAGAACAATACAGTGCAGAGATGTTGCATTGTGTCTAAAGGAAGGTTGTGTCTATCCTAGATTGTCGCACCGTCTCACAAAGAAGGGCGCGACGATCAAAGGAAAAATGGGAAAAATAAAAAGCATGAGGGTTTTCCAGTGAAATTAAACAGTTAGAGAGTCAATATGGATCTCCCAATGACTCAGAAAATAGAACCCAGGCAATCAAAGAAAGAAAGAAATACAAACTAGGAAAATAATTTGTTCCCTAGTATGGTTGCCAATTTAGTTATCGGACATATCGGTAAGTAGACACAAACAGATCTCCCTAGTTTCACCCCAAAACTAGAACAAAACAAGACAAAATATGAAAATTTCCCTAAGTTTTAATTATCAATCATATTAAATAACAAGAGATAAATGACATACCTTTTAAACGTCGTTTTTCCTCACTAGTATCATCCTCACTTCGTTCCAATACTTATGGGATGGTGAACCTGTAAAAGACACAAGCTGATATGGATTATTTTCGGCATTAAATAAGAGCGGAGATGTAATAAATAAATGCATAAATATATCGCGTATATCCAATAATATAACATAAATGTATCATAAATGTAACCATAAACACAAATATACAATAATACATGATTTCTATTAATGAAGGAAATGTACAGAGACTGTAAAAATACAGAGTGCGACTCGCTAGAATGGTGACAACTTATCTCTAAGAAGAGATGTGATGGCTACTCACATTTACTATAAGATGATTACAATGAGGCTCTAAATTCCATTTTACAATAAACAAGAGTGTAAAAAACCCTAGACATCCAAAAACCTAACCCTGGGAGATGAAGCGCCAAAAGTCATGTGGGCCCCGTTTGGGTAAGTCAGTACATCAACTTCCTGGGGTCGTAACTTTTGCATACAATATTTGTTTTAGGCACACGATACATCATTAGAAATATCTATTTGAGGACTACAACTATTGACAAAAATTTCATGATGATACTTTTCGATCGGTAGATACCCAAAATAATGTCGTTTAGGGCCTCAAAACGGCTCCAGAAGTTCAGGACTCGAAAAACTACTAAAAATAGTAAATTACCAAAATTGCCAGAAAATTGTTTTGAGCTAGTTGGAAAAGGTGGGTGGCCACCGATATCCACCTGTATCAATCCTCCATCCTTAGGAAGAAATGGTTTCCATTGCATTGAGTGCCCGGGGGAGAGGGAAAAGCATTTGTTGAATCTGTGTTTTGATGAGTTGCTTGCCTTGTTGGAGAAGTTGCGCTACTTAGCTTGTTGAAGGTTGTCATGAACATGTGGTTGTAAGGGTTGGAACTTTCTAACTAGTCTAGCTACATGAGTTTCTTTTGTGCAGAAGGAATCTTTACACTCTGTTGCAATCTTGTCGACCTGCTTCTGTTGGATAGAAGGTGCTTGGGTCGAGGCCGTAGTGGTTGCAGTATCCTTCTGTTCACCTTTTGAATAGATTGTGAAGAAGTTGAATTTTGTAGTATGAGATACTACATTATGGCACTATTTAGGTGGAACAGTAGTTAGGATTGCCTCTGGTATTCTGTAGAGATGACCCCCTATAGAAACAATGACACTGCAGGGTCGAGACTCATAAAGAACATTGCGCTTCCATATATATGGTTGGCCCAAGAGAACATCACAAACATCCAGTGGGGCAACATCATATAATACCTCATCCTTGAAGGGTTGGATGCCATATGACAATCGACACTATTGGTTGACATGAATATCTCACCCCTAGCGAATCCATCTAACGTTGTATGGTTGCGGGTGTGGTGTTGTCAAAAATCCCAATTGTTTGATGACCTCTACTGAGATGCGGTTCTTCTTGCTTCCGCTATAAACAATAAAATGAACTAGGGTCCCCTTCTCCCACATATGTGAATGAAAAAGGCGCCCCCCCTCTTCAAGATCTGTTGGTTCTTTGGGTTGAATTGTTATGGTCACGACAATAGTAGTGGGGTCTGTGTCGATGATCTGTCTTTTTGCACTATTTTCAGAATCAGATTTTGAATCAGGGTTCAACTCCTTGTCTTTGATCTCGACCACCAATGATTGTTTTGAGAGAAATTCATCAGTGTTGTGCTAGGAGATTTTGTGGAAATCACACCATTTTCCGGTATCCTTATTTGTCTTCCCATGACCCTTCTTTTCCTGTGGCTTGGATTGGTTTTCGGGAGACTCTTTGTTAGGGACATCTTTGTCATACTTTGGTTGTTGTGGATTTGTAGACCTAAACTCCATTTCTTTTGGTGCTTAAATTTCTACTTGATTTTAACAACATATTGATAAGCAATACCGAGTGATGAGATGTCTAGAAAATCTATTTCAATTTGGATGTATCTGTGTAGAGCCCCACGGTATTTCAAAACCAAATGTCATTCAGAGTCTTTGATACCCAGCTTGGTGCACAAGGTATGGAAGGTATTGGTGAAATCTGAAACTTCTTGGCCCCTCTCCTGCCGCAATATGGTCCATCTCGCGTACTGGTCCTCATAGTTTCCAACAAGGTAATATTGTTCCTTTACCGCATCCACAAAAAAATTCCAAGTGGGATCGGCCCCATATATTCCAGACTCCTCTGTGGAACTTTGCTCCTAGTAAGTTTCCCACCAATATCTGACATGGGGGAGAGATTTAAGGAGTGCAAAGGTGATCCTTTCCCTATCGGAAAAATTATGAACAGATAAATAACCTTCTAATAGATTTAACCATTTGTCTAGGGAATCAACATCTATCTGACCTTCAAATACAGGAATATCAAAATTAACCTGTACCTTGAAAGGAGAGGTGCTTCCAAAGTGGTTGTTTTATGAATATGGGACTGTTTCTATCGGTAGATGTTGAAGGATGTGGGAAAAATTCTCCATCATTTCATCCCTCTGTCACGTGAGAGCTTGCTCAAGCAACAGATTGATATAATCGTTTGCTCCATCATTTTTCTTTTCTTCTGCCATGGAGGGTTTCTTGGGCATGCAAGAGTGACTGTATTCAATAGAGACAATATCGAGACCCAACCTTCTATACTCGGACCTTGTTGGGGAGATGCACTGAAAAAAGATCAAGAGCATCCTACTCTGATACCTCTAATCGGGATTATTTTCGGCATGAAATGAGAGAGGAGATGTAATAAAGAAATGCACAGAGATATCGTGGATATCCAATAATATAACATAAATGTATCAGAGATGTAACCATAAACACAGAGATACAATAATACATGATTTCTAATAATGAAAGAAATGTACAGAGATTGTAAAAATACAGAGTGAAAGACTCGCTAGAATGGTGACAACTTATCTCTAAGAAGAGATGTGACGGATACTCGCATTCAAAACAAGATGATTACAGTGAGGCTCTGAATTAATTTTTATAATAAACAGGAGTGTCAAAAACCCTAGACATCCAAAAACCTAACCCTGGGAGATGAAGCGCGAAAAGTCATGTGGGCCCCGTTTGGTAAGTCAGTACATCAACTTCCCGGGGTCGTAACTTTTGCATACGGTATCAGTTTTAGGCACACGATACATCATTAGGAACCTATATCCGAGGAATGAAACTGTTGACGAAAATTTCATGAGGATATTTTTTGATCGATAGATACCCAAAAAAACGTCGTTTAGGGCCTCAAAATGGCTCCAGAAGTTCAGGACCTGAAAAACTACTAAAAATAGTAAATTAGCAAAATTCCCAGAAAATTGTTTTGATCCAGTTGGAAAAGGTGGGTGGCCACCGATATCCACCTAGATCAATCCTCCCTCCTTAGGAAGCCGGTCTCCATTGCATTGAGTGCTTAGGGGAGAGGGAAAAGCATTTTTTGAATCTGCATTTTGATGAGCTTCTTGCCTTGTTGGACAAGTTGCATTGCTTAGTTTGTTGAAGGTTGTACTGAACATGTGGCTGGAAGGGTTGGAACTTTCTAGCCAGTATGGCTACATGAGATGCTTGTGTGCAGAAGGAATCTTTACACTCTGTTGCAATCTTTTCGACCTGCTTCTGTTGGATAGAAGGTGCTTAGGTCGAGGCTGTAGTGGTTGCAATATCCTTTTGTTCACCTTTTGAACAAATTGTGAAGAAGTTAAATTTTGTAGTATGAGATACTACCTTGCAACACTATTTAGGTGGAACAATAGTCGGGACTACCTCTGGTATTTTGTAGAGATGACCCCCTAGAGAAACAATGGCATTGCGGGGTCGAGACTCATAAACAACATGAAGCTTCCACATATATGGTTGGACCAAGAGAACATCACAGACATCCAGTGGGGAAACATAACATAATACCTCATCCTTGAAGGGTTGGATGTCATAGGACAATCAACACTGTTGGTTGACACAAAGATCTCGTCCCTGGCGAATCCATCTGATGTTGTATGGTTGTGGGTGTGGTGTTGTCAACAATCCCAACTGTTTGAAAACCTCTATTGAGATGAGGTTCTTTTGGCTTCCACTATCAACAATAAAATGAAGCGAGGTCCCCTTGACCCACATTTGTGAATGAAAAAGGCGCTCCCCCTCTTCAATAATTGTTGGTTCTTCTCGTTTAATTGTTACAGTCACGACAATAGCAGTGGGGTCTGCGTCGATGATCTGTCTTCTACTAGTATTTTCATAATCAAATTCAGAATCAAGGTTTGGCTCATTGTCTTTGATCTCGGCCACCAATGACTATTTTGAGCAACATTCATCAGTGTTGTTCTAGGGGATTTTGTGAAAATCGCACCATTTTCTGGTGTCCTTCTCTGTCTTTCCATGACCCTTATTATCTTGTGGCTTGGATTGGTTTTCAGGAGACTGTTTTTTAGGGTCGTCTTTGTCATACTTTAGTTGTTGCGGATTTGTAGACCTGAACTCTCGTATGTTCTGGTTCTTAAATTTCTACTCAATTTTAACAGCATATCGATAAGCAGCACCGAGTGATGAGATGTCCAGAAAATCCATTTCAGTTTGGATGTATCTGTGTAGAGCCCCACGGTATTTCAAAACCAAATGTCATTTGGAGTCTTTAAATACCAAGTGCTCTCGGCCCCATATATTCCAGACTCCTCTGTAGAACTTTGATCCTAGTGAGTTTACCACCAATTTTTGACATGGGGGAGAGATTTAAGGAGTGCAAAGGCTATATTTTCCCTGTCGAAAAAATTATGAACAGATAAATAATGTTCTTAAAAATTTAACCATTTGTCTAGGGCATCCACATCTATCTGAACTTCAAATACAGGAATATCAAAATTAACCTGTACCTTGAAAGGAGAGGTTCTTACAAAGTGGTTGTTTTATGAATATGCGTCTATTTCTATCAGCATGCGTTGAAGGATGTGGGAAAAATTCTGGATCATTTCGTCCCTTTGTCGCGTGAGAGCTTGCTCAAGCAACAGATTGATAGAATCATTTGCTCGGTCATTTTTGTTTTCTTCCTACATGGAGGGTTTCTAGGGAGTGTGAGAGCGATTGTATTCAAGAGAGACAAGATCGAGACCCAACTTGCTATAGTCGGACCTCATCGGGGACATGCACTAAAAAATGATCAGGAACAACCTGCTCTGATACCACTGATCCAGATTATTTTTGGCACAAAATGAGAGAGAAGATGTAATAATGAAATGCACAGAGATATTGCAAATATCCAATAATACAGTAGAAATGTATTATATATGTAACCATCAACACAAAGATATAGTAATACTTGATTTCTATTAATGAAAGAAATGTACAAAGACTGTAAAAATACAGAGTGGAAGATTCGCTAGAATGGTGGCAGCTTATCTCTGAGAAGAGATGTGACGACTACTCACATTTGCAAGACGATCATTAGAATGAGGATATGAAGGAATTTTTACCATAAACAGGAGTGTCAAAAACCCTAGGCATCCAAAAACCTAACCCTGGGAGATGAAGCGCTAAACGTCTTGTGGGCCCCATTTGGGTAAGTTAGTACATACTTCCCAGGGTCGTAACTTTTGCATACAATATTCATTTTACGCACATGATACATTGTTTGAAATATATATCATAGGACTAAAATTGTTAAAAAAATATTCATGATAAAATATTTTGACCGATAGATACCCAAAAAAATGTCGTTTAGGGTCTCAAAACAGTTCTGGAAGTTCAGGACCCGAAAACTGCTAAAAATAGTAAATTACCAAAAGTGCTAGAAAACTATTTTGAGCCAGTTGGAAAAGGTGGGTGGCCACTGATATCCACCTGGATCACAAGCCAACGAAGTGAAAGAAACAATGTATACTCAACAAAACCTATGTATGTGATCAAGGAGTCATACAATAAAATAAGACCAATTTTATGGGAAATAAATATATCACTGTATTAAAGATATGAAAAG
>ML808928.1:268072-281173 GCA_009831015.1 Picea engelmannii | reverse complement strand
TTTTTAATTTTTTTTCCCTAATAAATTATTTTTCATTTAAAAAAACTCTAAATATTTGTTTTTTTCTAATAAATTACTTTTCATTATTAAAAACTCTAAACATTAAAAAATTTCATTCATTATTTAATATAAAACCTTTTTAAATATAAATTTTACATTGCTTAAACCAAACTCTATTATAAAAAAACTTATCCATAAATTGATAAGTTATATAATCATTCTATAGTTGATATGTAAGCTAAATAATCATTCTTTCATATCTTATTAATATCTGTAAAAATACTTAACAAATTTTAAACATTATATACTTGTTGATCTTTATAATTTTATAGTTCAGTATTTTTATATATGTTTTTTAGTTCACGAAAATAGCCATTTTTCATCTTAAGCATCATGTTGTGACTACAACAACTCCTTTTTCCTTTTGTTTTTATAAGAAAGAAGAAAGGGCTTACTACTAAATTTGAACCCTTATACCTAATCCACTACTATTATGAGCTTATTGAATATTCCTTATCTACCTAGAGAGGTTTATGGGTTTCGGTTTTTATTGATTGTTTATTTTTAAGCTTTGTCATAATTCATATTTTTTTTTGATCTTGTACTTTTAGATATTCTTCATTATATCTTTGATTTATGATGCTTCTTTGATTATTTTGTGATGAGATTAAGAGGTCGTCTTTGAGCATTTTCATTAATTGGTTTTAATGGATTTAGGGGTGTTTGTTGATCATATTTCATTGCAGGATTTCGATGCTCTATTTTATGACTTGAAGATGATTTGTCTTTAAGGATTTGATGTTTCCTTGTGCATCAACTTGTACTATCTTATCACTGCAACATGGACAAGTGAATGGTTGTTTTGAATGAAGAGAATATTATTACTTTGTATCTTGTACCTTCTATCTTCATATTCATGCTCAAGCTCTTACATGTTAATCAAATTCCCCAGTTTAAAATCCATAATTAGAATCACAGGATCCTTGATTGATTTCAAGAATTTGATATTAAACACATGCATATTTCATGACATTTGTTTACATTAGTTGATTGTTCATAATAAGCCAAGATCTTAGATTATTGCTTCTAAGGAATTCTTCCTTTTCATTTCCTAATTTTTGGACAAACCCAATTCTTTTTCATAGACTTGTTACTCGGAAGGGGAAATAATGTAACATTTATACTGTACTAACAAATATTTTCTTCCTTGCTTAACAAATATTATTCTTTCTATGGTTGCAATAATAGGGTTTCAAAGTCATTTTATTTATTAGATACTTATGTTTTTCCAAGTCCTCTAAGAATCATGGAGAAACAAAAGATCACATGCATTTGGTCACAGAACATAGAGGGAACTTAAGAGCAGGGCTTACAATTAATGAAAACGATGGAAGTCTCAAGTGTGTCATGGAAAACACACATTTCTTTACCCGACTACTTCATCTATGAAATGCTTAATCTTCTTATTTTTGAACAGACTTCTCTCATATCGGATCTCGATTATCATTGTGTTGTTACTAAGAGTTACTCTAGGCTCACCGAATAATGTTAAGCATCCAAAATTTAAGAGATTTTTTTTTTATAATGCTTTTCTACCTTCGGTTTTTTTTTTTTTAAAGTAAAAAAGGAAGTTCTTGCTATATTAATTAGCAAAAATTACAACTATACTTAGGCTACCAACCGTTCCGCCGCTTGAGTGGAAACCGAAACGGTGTCATCCCTTGTCCAAAATAGATGGTTTACCATCAATCTTGCCTGTAGGAAACCAGGACTGATGGAGTTTCATTGTCTGAACTATGACTATTGTCTTTCAAAAAATAACTAGATGCATACACATAACTCTAAATATTAGGACTGGAATCTTAAGTAAGACCATGGCAGTTACCCTGTGGCGTCCGCATCCTGAGCAGTTTCCTTAGATGGCATCACGAAAAGTTGTGCACAAGTTGGGCATCTCTGCCCTGTTGGCGCATTGGAGAAGGCATCATAGAGCATATCCAAACGCTGACCCATGAGGGTGCCACGGTGGACTTGGTCCACCATCTGGCCCTGTAGATAAAACAACAATTCAAGGTGGTCTGGGTGGAAGAAAGGTGGTGGGACACGCCACTTATTCTACATGGATGAGATGGGAGGTGGCCTGAAGACCGTGCCACTCTCCCTCGTCGTGTCTCCCTATCAAATTTCCTCGACCTCGCTTGAAGCCGCTTCTCTGTGTTTCTTCGTGTCTGTTTCCCTACCAGTGCCCTCACTCCGTTCGCCTTCCATGCTATCGTCCAAGGTTCTCCCAGCTACTAGTACTACTGTATGAGAGGCCATCTCTTTCGATATCTCCTCCTTTATGAAGTAGGTGGGGAATTCTTCCTGTTCCTGTGCATTCTCGCGGGCTTGATATTTTTCAGTAGCAGGCATGGAGGCCTCCTCTCGAAAACTGCTTGGTGGCTTCTAATTGTTAGGCACCGTGAAGAGGAGATGCTCTGGAGAAACCTGAATTGGCTGCTTCGAGATAACTTATTAAACATATGCCATTGGATCCTCCGGGATAGCTTCTTCAACATACACCTTGGGAGGTGTTCTGAGCACAATTATTCTGCCCACAATTTGGGTCCGAACCATGGAGAGTACTCGTTCCATCCCTTGCAACCTCCTCCATCGAGAAGAAAAGGCATACCAGGTGGAGCCACGATGTGGCTTCCCTTGTTCGCATGGCATCGAGGTGAAAAAGCAGGTAGAAACTGTGTAGAGGATGGAATGGTCACTGCTCCAAATCTCACCGTTACAGAGTTGGTGTAGAGTAAGGCTAAAATGGAAGAAAGCATGGTGTGGGTGCGTCATAAGAAGGAGGGCTGACGGGATGTACAACTCCATTAATTCCCCCTTGTAAATGATCTGCAACACTGGACTTCTCGCACAAGGGGAAAGTCCTCTTTCAGGAGAGAAGCAGTTGGAGCCAACTCCCATCCTTAATGCTGAGGGGATGGGAGTTGGCCGACCTCATTTATGTCCAGGCCTGACTCTACTCCAGGTGTCTCCTTTGGTTTGTGTGGCACCCCATCCAGGGGTAGTAAGTCGTTGTTGGTGAGGTCTTGGAAACATTTCGAGAGATCATTGTAGGAAGAAATTTGAGCCTTCCAATGTATTTGCTCCATCTCGGTGTTGACTCCTTCATTTGCTAGGCAATACAGTACTTTGTTTGCTTTCCTTTTTACATGAGAATGGATAATGGTAAGGTTGGGATAGAGGAGCAATCCAAATTCTTCCAGTAGTCCCGAGAGACACTAGCTAGGTGAGATTTCTGAAGGATGTTCGCCATGGAGAATTTTAGTTATGAGCTAGATGATAATCTGAGAGTCCCCCTCCACGATGACCCTTTGGTATTGATTGCCAATTGCTACCTCGAGGCCTCTTATTAGACTTAGAATTTTAGCTGCATTGTTTGTATTTTCTCCCAGAAAGCCTGCTACAAGGTGAAGGATCTCGCCATTTGAGTTTCTAAGAATTGTCTCGTAATTTGCTGGTCCTGGTTTGCCTTTTGAGGCGCCATCGAAATTGATATTTATGAAGCCTCTTGGAGATGCGGACCAAATTATTCAGCTACAAGGAGGGCGCCTGAATTTAGTCATGGTAGCTTGATTATGCATGTTGAGATTCTAGTTTTGAAAGATGCATCTCTCCTCTGGATTGCAGATCAGGTCATTTGGGTTCCACGACTTACTTTTGATTGTTTCACATATAAACGTCGTTATTCTCTCCCATACTGAGGCAGGAGGGGAAGATTTTGAGTGGAAAATCCTTTTGTTCCTTTCCTTCCAGATCTGCTAGAGGGTGAAGCTCGGGAGAAGTTGCCAAATACACTCAAGAATTGGGTTGTGAAAAGAGATCGAGTCCTAGTTCTCTAAGGCATCCCTAATACTGTTTCTGTTTCGGTTATAGCAACACATTGTTTGGGATCCTCGGTCCCAAATCCACTGGTTGTAGTGACAGCTATTGAGAAGGTGTTCAATTGTCTCCTCTTGTTGTTGGCAGAGGGTGCATATTGATGGGCCTATGAAGCTCCTTTTTCTGAGGTTGTCCCAGGTGAGGATGCGGTTTTGTACTATGAGCCGGAGAAATATTGAAACTTCAGGCTAGAGGGTGGAGTTCCAAATTCTGCTCCAGATGCCCTCCTTAGCATGGTGATGGTAGTTCCCCTACAGATGGTAGGCTTCTTTGACTGATAAGTTACCTGTTGTGGATTAGTCCCATCTAAGAATGTCTAGACCTTCCCAAATTGGGATTTTCTTGTGGCTTGCGCAGGCTTTCCAAGCCTAGAGATCCACTTTCCCTGAGAGATGAAGTTCCTGGTTTTCTATTCTCCATTGCTGCCAAGTCATGTTCCTGTCAGTTGTTCTCCATAGATCTTTGACCCATTGGAAGGCTTCATGTTGTAGTGCTTGCCTGAGGGGGCTAAGTTCTTCAAGATTGATTAGGGGTGTTTGTTGTTGCCAAGAGTCCTGCTAGAATAGTGCACTTTCCCTGTTCCTGATTTCCCAGAAGGCATGCTTTTGGAATAGAAGGCGGCTTTGCTAGGACGTGTTCAAGATGTTAGAGCCCTGGATTTGGTCATTGAGTCAGATTAACTGATCAGCTCGGGTGGTTGGGGCATACCTCTATTTCCATATTTGTGGCCATAGTTCAGTGGGATGCTTGAGCCATCGCCACCACATTTTGGCTCCCGTGACTTGATTTAGCTTTTCAGGGTCGCGAAGGCTTAGGCGGCCTAGAGTTTTGGGTTTACAGAGCTTCTCCCAGCTTAACAATGCCCATTTTTTGTTAGGTTGATGTCCATGCCATAAGAAGTTTTGCTGGAGGCCCCTGGTTCCTTTGATAACCGATTTGGGCGCTGCCAAGGTAGTGAAGAGGTAGGTGGGCAAGGCTTGTAGGATTGACTTAAGGAGGACTAGTTGAGCCGCAATGTTTATAGGTGTGAAGGTCTAGTTATTGAGCCTATGGGAGATGGCTAGGAGTAGGTTGTCCCAAAAAATAGTGCGTGTTGGCTCTCCTGTGAGGGGGATGCCTAGGTAGTTGGACGAAAGGGAGCTCTTAGGTATGCCAAGGAGTCGGGAAACATGATTTTGGACAACGATCAGCGTGTTGAAGAAGTAGAGCTTGGATTTGTCAAGTTTAAGAAACATGCCTGAAGCTTCCGCAAAGTAAGAGAGAATGGAGTTGATCTTGTTGGCTTCGCACGCCGTGGGGGTGTTCATAAGCAGGGTGCCATCGACAAACTGGCTATGCGAGGGTGCAGGTTGGAGATTGTGGAGGGGTAGGCCAAGAAGGGAGCCTTCCAAAATCGCCGCCTTGATGTAGCATCCTAGTCCTTCTGCCATCAGGACAAAGAGGAAGGGAGAGAGAGGGTCTCCTTGTCTGATGCCTCTCGTGGGGGAGAGGGTTGGGATGAGACTCCATTGACCAGTATTGAGAAAAAGGACAAAGAGGTGAGCTTGAGGATCCAATTCACCCAAATTTTATCGAAACCAAAGGATTCGAGAATGGAGTGAAGGTACTGCCAACTTAGTCTATTGAAATCTTTTGAAAGGTCGAGTTTGATGAGCATACCTAGAGTTTTGGTAATCTTTAGTGAGTGGATCACCTTGTGAGCAAGGATGATGCTGTCCATTATCTGTCACCCTTCCACATAGCCAGCTTGTTCTTTGGAGATGACAAAGGGGAGGATTGACTTTAAGTGTGTGGCTATTACCTTAGTGATTATTTTGTAGATGACGTTGCAAATTGCAATTAGCCTGTACTTATTTGGATGAGTGACTCTCTCCTCCTTCAAGATGAGGGTGAGAAAGGTGGCATTGAGGGCTGAGAGTAACTGGCCTGAGGTTCTAGATTCCTCCACAGCCTGCCAGACTTATTCCCTTATTAAGTCCCAACAGTGATGGAAGAAATCTGTGGTGAAGCCATCGGGCCCTGGCGATTTCCCTGAGGGCATTTCCTTGACTGCATGGTCCACCTCTTCTTGGGTAATGGGTCTCATTAAGGCCTCATTCTTCTCTTGAGTAACTAGTGAGGGTATATGCCTAGTTATATTCTATATTGCGTCCTCCCTATTCTTGTTGGTTTCTGTGAGAAGCTCTTTATAGTAGGCTTTCATCTCCTCAGCTATAAGGTTGTGTTATCTTATAGGATTTCCTTGAGCATCCTCCAATTGGGTTATGGGATTGATGTATCTATGGTGCACCACTGCGTGGTGGAAGAAATTTGTGTTCCTCTCTCCCTCTTTGAGCCATTGTACTCTGGATTTTTGGTGCCACATAATTTCTTCATTCTTTTTCCGGTAGTCTAATTTTGCTTGGAGTTCCTCCTCTTCTTCATTAGGTTTGGGGACTTGAATCCAGAGATGAAATTTTGTTGCAGGGATTCCAGTCTATGTTCAATTTCCTACATGCGTTGGAATATGTTTCCAAAGGTAGTTTTGTTCCAGAGCTTCAGGTGCCGCTTGAAGTTTTTAAGGCATTGCTGGAATCTATACATGCAAGTCCCATGATCTATTTATGCCTCGGTCCACTAGGACTTTGCGAGCTGATAGAAATCGGGGTGAGAGAGACAAAATTTCTCAAAGCAGAGCCTTGGGGTGGAGCTCGGTCCCAGCTCAGGGGTGACCCACTGTTGAGATGATGAACAGTGTGGTCTAAGGCTGGGAGGTTCGTGGAAGGCCTGCACTTGGTTGGTGATTTCTACAGCTGTTAAAAGATAAGTATCTGAATTATGCTTTGATCATGTTTTGCATGACTGAGCTGTTTATGTATCATGTTTTCTGCTGTGTATATGAATTAAATGATAAGGCTAAATGCTTGTTGAATATAGCAGTAATTCATATGTTTTACTCTAAGTTAAATGTATTATTTTGCTTGAATGCATGTGGTTATATAATTCCAATATGAGTTATGTAAAAGTTCATGTACAGACTGGTTAGGAGAGGTTGAAAGCCTTGGTAGTGAAAAAGGTACACTACAAAGTGGTATCAAAGCGAAGGTTTCAACACTGAGCCTAAATGGGCCAGTGGAGCGGTCTTTGGACTGAAAATGCAAGGGGAAATTGAGTCGGGAGGACCAATTTCGGACCCTGGTTTGCTCCGAAGCATCAAGGAGACACTTGACGAGTTTTTATTAAGCTCAGGAGGTATAGCAGTGCTATGAAACCGCAGCCGATGTGGTCTACAATCATGAGGAGACAGGTCTCTACACCAAGGGTGTTAGAACCTTAGGATTCGTTCGGGAGGGAAGGCGAGCCCTCATGACCGTCGGATCTGGAAAAATGTGCGTAAGGATTAAAATTCCTTTGGAAATGGCAGAAGGATGTGGAAATTATGATATGAGAAATCTCGAGTTAGTTAGAAACCATCTGAGCCGTCAGATCTCGACCGAAAAACCCGACAGCCGTTGGATCTTTTGAGAGGTGTCTGAAGGTTAAACCTTAGAAAATAAGGGCGAAAGATCCAACAAGATCTGGAGCCGTCCGTTGGAGAGAGACACGTGGCGGAGATCGAGCGCCCGTCGACACTTTGGTGCATCGGGAAATCGACGTATCAGAGTTCTCAAGTACACAGAACTCTTGTCACTTGGAATTACGATCCACGATTTACAGACAAGATCGGGATTGTTCATGTAGAGGACGCGTAACAGAGATCTGCACCATCGGAGAAATCCCGACAAGGATCCAAACCCGTCGGAGGTTGGAGTTCATCGGGATATCAGGGATCCCGGTGACGAGTGACTCATGCACTTCGAAATCATGACCCGCGAAACCCCGATCAGTGTAGAACAAATGTCAGTCATAGCGGGATTGAGAGAAGAACTGTAGTGTAGGATCCAGTTGTCAGCTGGACGGAGGTCAAAGCTCATCGGGAAATCGGGGATTCCGTTGTCAAGAGTTTTGGCACATTTCGATTCTCGAAACCCCAAACCCCGATAAGGGAAAAGGCCGGGGTCACGAGTCAGCGGTCACATGGTGTAGAGCCCATAGTAGGGCTAACGCGTAAAGGAACGCATCGGGAGTCAGAGGATTGTGAGTCTTGGGGTAGAGTGTTTTACGACATCGCAAACCCCGTAGCCCCAACAGGAGGTAGGACTACGGTCTCGGGAAATTGTGGTCACATGGCCAGGGCTTGGCTTGGAGGGCCAAAGCACATCGTAGGATCGGGAGTTCTGAGTACATGTGTAGCTCGGCACCGCAAACCCCGAAACCCCGATAAGGGACATAAGACGATGGTCTTATATCGGCCGGTCGTATGGATTAAAGGCTTAGTCGGTGGAGGCTAAGATGACAAGATAGCGCATCGGGAAATCGAGAATCGTGGGGACAAGGAGTCCATGCATTGTGACACTCCAAACCCCGAAAGCCCGATGAGTAGTTTGATTACGGTCACGGGGTAGAGGTCACATGGACCTGGGCTTAACTGCGAAGGGTTAAAGCAAAAGGCACATCGACAAACACGGAGAAATCAGGACTGTCTGTCAGATAGGGGATGCGTGGCAACCATCGACGCCATCAGGAAAAGTCCTGATAATGAATCCATTCATCGGCGTTTGGTCCATTGGGATATCGAGAATCCCGTGGATGTGGGGTTTATGCACTTTGGAATCGTGAAACGCGAAACCTCGAGGGGTAAAGTTGTGGTCATAAGGTGATGGTCACATTGGCCGGAAGCTATAGCCAGGAGGGCTAGCTGAAGATAAGGTGCGTCGAGAATCGGAGAATCACGAGTCTGGGGAACGATTGTATTTTGATATCGAAAACCCCGAAACTCCGATGCAGAGGTTTGACTGAGGTCATATGGTAGCGGTCACGTGGACCAGGGCCTAGCTAGGAAGGCTAGTGCACAAAGGAGACGCATTGGGTTTTTGAAGCTCGAAATCCTGACAGGAAGGAAAGGCTGTGGTCTTATGGATTCTGGTCATATGGGCCAAGACCCTAGCAGGAGGGCTAGTGCGTGAAAAATAGCTCATCGGGGATCAGGAAGTGGAGAGATGAGAAACTCTCAACATCAGAAAGCTCGAAACCCCGAAACTTGAAGTCCCGAAAATGTCGGAAATTGAAGTTTCGGACACCCAAAAAACACAGAGCTGAACTGATCTCAGACAATTCATGAAATTGAAATACTTTATTAAACATCGATGGTTATGAAATATGACAAATTGTCAAGAAAATGAAGGCTCGACCAATTCGATTCGTTGGCGCATTATAGTGAAGAAGACTGACGAGTGCCAGAACTATTTGGAAACTACCTCAAACACAAACAAATAGGAGAGATACATAATACTTCCAGTTCAAGAAACTTGTTTAAAACAAAATGTCTTTTATTTTGTCTGAACTGGTTTATAAATATTGTGGTTGTTCGTGAAGGTTTAATGGCCTGACAATTTTAAATTGAATTGCACAGTGCATGTGCAGAGTTCAACGAAGGTCAGAACCCCAGTTAATCAAAGCCGAATATGGAGTGGGGAAAAGTGCAGTTTACCCCTGAAATAAAAGATGAACGGGAAGGAAAGGATGTTAACCTGGGAGTCGAAGGATCGAACTCTAATGGGCATGGAAAAGAGATGGATAAGGAAGGACATATGATGAAAATCATTGAAGGGCTGCAAAGAGAGGCCAAGGAGCGTCGAGTTGATAGCCGAAAGCTCATGAAAGTCAGGGACCGACAGGGTGCATTAAACTTAAAATTTTTAAAGAGTCTGGAAAGAATAGAGAAGAAACTTGAGAAGGGAAGAGACTCAGGTACGACAGAGAGTCACAGAAACCATGGGAGAAGAAGTAGGTCGAGGAGTGGTAGCCGACATCTTAGTCGCTCCCAAAAACGTTCTGACAGTAAGACACACAGTAGTTCAAGCCCATCCCCTACCAGAAAACATTGGAAATCTAGAAAAGACGAATTGAAAGGGGAGATGAATAAAATTAAACCTCCAACATTTGATGGAGAGCATAAGAAGGAGGAAGATGCCGAGACATGGTTTCTAGGCATGAAGAAATACTTCCAACTGCAGAATTATTCTACCCATGCAGAAGGAAGAATTGTCATGTACCAACTGAAAGGAAAAGCCTCCATGTGGTGGGATCAGTTTGTGCAGGTGCAACACATCAGGGAGAAAGAGGTCACTTGGAAGGAATTTAAGAGGTATTTCGAGAAGAAATACCTGACTAAAAGATATTATGACAGAAAGATGAAGGAGTTCTTTGAACTCAAGTTGGGCAGTATGACCATTGATGAGTATGAACGAAGTTTTCTAGAACTACTGAAGTATGTTCCATTCATCAAAGATGAGGCCATGAAGATTCAGAGGTATCTAAGTGGATTGCCACCTTCCATTGGTGACAAGATTGAATATGATGATACTAAGACTATGGAAGAAACAATAAGAAGGGTGAAATGCTTATACGAATAGCAAAGAGAAAATCCTACCTTTCGGAAGGCTTGGGATGACTAGAAGAGGTTTAAGAAAGAACAGAGACAGAAGGGAGACAAGCCTTCCTTTTTCCGAAACAGTTTTCAGGAACAACCATCGTTTAGAGAGCCGAGAAGGACTGAGGAGGGCACACAAAGACAAAGATAGACACCCATTCAGTGTTGGGGCTGTCAAGGAAACCACAAGTACAGAGATTGTCCCCATAAAAATGGTAAGGCGAGAACTGTACATACTGTTCAGCAAGATGAAACAGTGGAGGATATGGGCAGCAGAATGCCGAGGATCTATGCAGCCCTGGACAATAAGCAAGAGGAATTTCAATCGCACATGATTGAAGTGGAAGGTATGATCAACAACCGACCACTTGTTATTTTAATTGATTCAGGGGATAGCCATAGTTATGTAGATCCTAGAGTGGTGGAAGGTTTGCATCTAACGAAGAGCAAACATGAGAAGTCTTGGTTAGTGCAGTTAGCCACAGGGACCAAGAGGAAGGTCAATGAATTGGTTAAGTCCTATTCAGTGGACATGAAAGGAATGAGCACTAAGGATGAATTGAACATTCTGCCTTTAGGCTCATATGATTGCTTAATTGGGATGGACTGGTTGGACCAACACCATGCCCTTCTGGATTGTCGAAACAAGAGGTTCACATGTCTGGACGAAGAGGAAAATCAGGTAACAATTCAAGGAATTCCCAGAGCCGTGGCTGTTAGAGAAATCTCAGCCATGCAGCTGAAGAAATGTTACCGGAAAGGCTGTCAATTATTTGCGGCCCGGGTGTAAGAAGTATTCCAAAATGTGGTCTCAAATCTAGAAGACCATAGGGTACTCAAAGAGTTTGAGGACGTGTTTCAGGAGGTCCCTGGACTACCTCCGAAGAGGGAGATCGATTTTTCTATAAATCTGATGCCTGGAGCAGCTCCAGTTTCGAAAGCTCCTTATAGGATGAGTACGCCAGAGCTGAAAGAGTTGCAATTGTAGCTCGAAGAGCTATTAAAGAAACGCTACATTCGTCCCATTGTGTCACCATGGGGAGCCCCAGTCCTATTTGTGAAAAAGAAAGATGGGATGATGAGGCTGTGCATTGACTTTCGACAGTTGAATAAAGTCACTGTCAAGAACAAATATCCCCTGCCAAGGATTGATGATCTTTTTGATCAGTTAAAGGATGCGAAAGTATTTTCGAAAATAGATCTTTGATCTGGATATCATCAAGTGAGGATAAAAGATGAGGACATCAGTAAGACCACCTTTAGAACAAGGTACGGTCACTATGAGTTTACAGTGGTGCAGTTTGGATTGTCCAACGCGCCTGCTGTCTTCATGTGCTTAATGAATGGAGTGTTCAGAAATTATTTGGACAAGTTTGTCATAGTATTCTTGGATGATATCTTGGTGTATTCCAAGACAGAGGAACAACATGAACAACACTTGAGAATGGTGCTGCAGGTGTTGAGAGAACACCAGCTGTATGCAAAAATGAGCAAGTGCTCATTTTACCAAAGGCGGATCCATTATCTGGGACACATTATTTCTGAAGAGGGGATCGTTGTGGATCCTGAGAAGGTACAGGCCATTCAAGAGTGGCCAGCGCCAAGAAATGTGACATAAGTTAGATCCTTTATGGGTCTGGCAAGTTATTATAGGAGGTTCATAGCCGGATTTTCAAGGATAGCTCATGCTATCACCTCCTTGCAAAGGAAGGAGAAGAAGTTCCAGTGGACTGAACAATGTGAGAGCAGCTTCCAACAATTGAAGTAGCTGCTCACTAGTGCTCCAATCCTAAATATTGCTGATCCAAGTAAGGATTACGTAGTGTGCACGAATGCGTGTAAGGAAGGGATGGGAGGAGTTCTCAGCCAAGAGGGATCTGTAATTTGTTATGAATCCCGAAAGCTGAAAGAGAATGAAAAGAATTATGCCACTCATGATTTAGAGCTGGCAGCAGTTGTCCATGCATTGAGGAAATGGAGACATTACCTCATGGGCCAGAAATTCGAATTAAGAACAGACCATAATGGTTTGAAGTATTTATTTGATCATCCAACCCTAAATGCCAGGAAAATTAGATGGCTGGAATTTCTGTGCGAATATGACTTTGATATCAGGCATATCAAAGGGAAAGACAATAAAGTGGCTGATGCACTCAGCAGAAAAGTGCATGAATTACATGTTACAGCCATTAGCATGTACAAAACTGTGTTGAAAGACAGAATTGTGGAGGCTGCAAGTGCTGATTTGCAGTACAAAAGACTTGTAGCAAAGCTACAGCAGCGTGAGAGACCACAGACCGAGGAAGGTTATACCTTGGGAACTGATAGTTTACTTCTATATAAAAACAGAGTGTATGTACCTAATGACTGAGAATTGAAGCTGGCAATTCTAAAAGAAATGCATAATGTGACTTATGCTGGTCATCCTGGATATCAAAAGACGGTGGAAGCAATCAAAAGCCATTATTTTTGGTCGGGGTTGAAGAAAGAAATTGTTGAATACATTGTCAGATGTATGGAATGCCAGAAGGTCAAGGCTGAGCACAGACACCCAGCAGGGTTGTTGCAGCCTTTACCTATTCCTGAGTGGAAATGGGACGTGGTAACAATGGATTTTATCACAGGATTGCCCAGAACAAGCAAGCAGCATG
>ML808928.1:240355-253178 GCA_009831015.1 Picea engelmannii | reverse complement strand
GCATGGTGTATTGTGGTGTATTGGTGTAACTCTTATACTATTGTTCATTTCTCATTGGATATAATTGAATGGTCTAAGTATAAGTTGAAAAAGGTTTTTAAATTGTACTTGATACTGATTCACCCCCCTCTCAGTATCAACAGTTTGCTTGTAAGGTTGCGGTCGAAGAAACACTTGATCCCCTTCTGCAAATTGATGTTCAGAGTGACTTTGATCTTCTCGTTGCTTCATGAGATTCTATGCAATGACCAAATTCTCTTTGAGGGTATGGAAAATAGCCTCTCGAACTGTAAGTGTTTGGTCAACCGCCTGGCCCTTCAAGACACCAGGTAAGTATGAGAAAACTAAAGGTGGATTCTATCCATATACCACTTCAAAAAGAGTCATGCGTGTAGCTATTTGGTATGAAGTGTTGTGCCACCATTCAGGTAGGGATAACCATTGAGCCCACTGATTTTGATTTTTTGAGGCAAAACACCTCAAATATGTTTCCAAACACTTGTTGACAACTTTCGTTTGACCATCAATCTAGGGATGATAAGATGTGCTTAGATGCAATTGGGTGCCTTGTAGCTTGAAAAATTCTTGCCAAAAAATTCTTGTGAAAGTTGGGTTGCGATCAGAAACAATAGAGTGCAGCATGTCATGAAGCTTGAAGACCTGATCCATGAAACTTTGAGCCATCGTGGATGTTGTAAATAGGTGTTGAAGAGCGCATAAATGAGAATACTTGGAAAGGCGATCAACAAGCACCATGATGATTGATTTATTTCCTGATTTGGGTAAGCTTGTAATAAAATCCATAGAGATATCCTTCCAAATAGCAGGTGGAATCGAAAGCGGTTGTAGTGTGCCTGGATATTTGACTATTTCTCCGTTGTTGCATTGAAACACATCACATTCAGTGACAAAATTATGAATGTCATGTTTCATACCATCCCAGAAAAAAGAATGTTTGACCCTGTCATAGGTTTTGGTGAACCAAGAGTGCCCCGCTGTGGGTTTAGCATGAAGCTCAGAGAGTACCGTGGATTTAAGCTTTGATTGTTTACTTAAATACAAACAGACTTTGTATTGAAGCTCATCATGGAGCTAAGAGTACCCTGGGGAAGTTGGAGCATTGGACTGCGATTGTTGGATCAAATGCGAACTTTTAGGATCCTGTAGCCATTCTTGGCGAACGTCTTGGAGCCAATCTAGCACAATGAAGTAAAAAGAAAAAATGGATCCTTCATCTTCATATTTTTGGGAAAGTGCATCCTCGACCACATTGTCTTTGCCTTTCTTGTAAATGATCTCATAATCATATCCAAAGAGCTTAGTCATCCATTTTTGTTTATCCATAGAGGGAATGCATTGTTCCAAAAAATACTTGAGGCTTTGATGGTCTGTCTTAATTTGGAAACGTTGCCCCAATAGATAAGGGTGCCATAGATCAACGACATGTAGAATAGTCAACATTTCCTTTTCATAGATTGATTTGTCCAGATTTCTTTCAGATAGTTGCTTGCTGGTAAAGGCCAAAGGCCAACCCTCTTGCATAAGGACAACACCAATTTCTTTCGCTGAGGCATCACATTCCAAGACAAAGGTCTTTGTGAAATCATGAAGGGCCAGGACTGGAGTGGTGCACATGGCCATCTTCAAGGTTTGAAAATCATGAGAAACGACTGGAGTCCAAGTGAAAGAGTTCTTTTTTAGGAGAGCAGTGGGAGGTGTTGCTATCTTTCCATAATTCTTAACAAACTTTCGATAATAACCTGTTAAGCCCAAAAATCCATGCAATATTTTGAGAGTCTTTGGGTGAGGCCATTCTTGCGTAGCTTCAATTTTTTTAGGATCCACCCTAACGCCATCCTTGCCAACCAGATGACCCAAGTTTTCTACTTCTGAGGCACCAAAAGCACATTTACACTGTTTCAGGAAAAATTGATGCTGAGAGAGTAGATGGAGAACTCAATCCACATGAGCAAGATGGTTTGTCCAGGTTTTTCTATAGATTAGGATATCATCAATGAAAACTAAGACAAAATGATAGAGAAAAGGACGGAAGACATGATTCATGAGGCTTTGGAAGGTGGAGGGGACATTACACAAGCCAAAGGGCATGACCAAAAACTCATAGTGGCCCTCATGAGTTCTAAAGGCAGTCCTGGGAATGTCTACCTCTTTCATACGTATCTGGTGGTAGCCCAAATAAAGATCAAGTTTAGTAAAGAATTGGGTGCTGTTGAATTCATCTAGGAGGTCATCAATGACAGGAATGGGAACTTTTTATTTAATGGTAAGTTTGTTGAGGGCACAGAAGTCAAGACACATTCGCCAAGAACCTTCTTTCTTAAGGACCATGACCACAGGAGAAGAGTAGGGGCTCATACTAGGGTGGCTAACACTTGCGTTAAGGAGTTTCTGGACCATTTTCTCCATTTCATTTCTTTTGGAAAAGGGGTGATGATATAGACGAATATTGGGAGGAAGGATTCTGGGTACAAGGGGAATGGAATGATCATGAACACCACAGGAAGGAGGGAGTACCTAGGGAGTGGAAAATATCACTTGATGTTTAGAAAGGATGGCTTGGAGGTCTTGCAGCGTCGAGGGTGTCTATGTTGCTTGTATGGCATGGAGTTGGGAAATAACACCAGAATGACTTTTTTTGAGCAGCTTTTCCATGCGATGGGAACTAATGACCTCAGGGGAACCGATAGTGATGCCTTGGAACTTATATTGGTGGCCCTCTTGGTCGAATTGCATCATTAATTCCTTAAAATCCATGAGAATGGGGCCCAAAGTCCTTAGCCAGTCTGCACCCAACACAATGTCACAACCACCCATGTCGATAGCAAACATATGAGATTTCAAGTGGTAGTCACCAATTTGGAGATGCAAATTTTCACAATGCCCTCCACATTTCATGGATCCACCATTGGCAATCATGATTTGGAAATTATTGATGGCATGTATGTAGCAATGAGTTTCTTGGGCAATGCGGCAATGAATAAAATTATGGGTGCTTCCACTATCAACCAGAATGATGACCTTCCGATGCTTGATTTAACTGATTAGCTTGAGGGTTTGGGGAGCTGAGAAGCCAGTGAGAGCATTGAGGGAAATGATTGGTTCTACTTCGGGAGGGTCTGAGGGAGGGGTTATGTCAATGGTTTCAGCTGACTCAGACACAAGGGGAGTTTCAACATCCTCTTCCAAAATATCCTCGGAGATGGCCATAAAAAGATTTTGTTCTTTACACTTGTGGCCCGAGAAATATTTGTCATCACAATTATAACAAAGGCCTTTGAGTTGAAATTCAACCATTTCAACTCTGGTCAATTTTTGGGTCTTTAGTGGAGTGGAGGGTGTAGTGGGATTTACTGGTTTAGGGCAAGGGATAAAGGAGGGTTTTCGGTTTTGAGAGGATACAACTTGTTGTGCTTCTTTAGCTCTTTTAGTAGCCTCCACCCAACTTTGAGGCCGAGCCATGAGGACATGGGCCCAAATCTCATCCTTGAGGCCACTGATAAAACGCTCTCAGAAAAAGGCATCAGACATGCCCTATGTCAGAAAATCCAGACGCTCAAAAGCAACTCTAAAGTCTTCCAATGTTCCTGATTGTTTCAACTTTGTCAAACGGCCCAAATGGTTGGTGTCAGTGTCAAAGTGTACATAAAGATGTGACACAAAGTGTGTCCAAGCAATATACCCTTGACGAGAAGTTTTTCTCCATTGCCACCATTGCCAATGTTCTTGATCTAGATGGAGAACACCATACCAGAGTTTGGCCAAGTCATCTGTAATGTCGTACAAAGAGAAATAATGTTCCATTTGGGTTACCCAACCAGTGGGGTCTGAGGCATCAAATTTGGTCACATACAGCTGTGGGGGTAGGTCATGTTGAAAGTGATGGTGTTGAAAGTTATGGGAGTGAGAGGAATGTTCACCTTCAGTATGTGGGGGTGAGTCAGAGGAAGGGTTGTTTGTAGGGATATGAAGCTTGGTGAAGAGTTATGAAAATATAGATTCAAGATGGGTGGTCAGGTCTTGTTTGATTTCCTCCATTGAGGAATGCATGGTTGTATTGATGGCGACAACATTGGCACTGAGTTGTTTCACTTCTTGTTGAGTCTTAGTGAGACTAGATTGCGAGGTATTGAAGCGAGCTTCCAAGTCTTGGCTATAGGTATGGGCCATGAGGACGAGGGAACCGAAAAGGGGCGGGTGGGGTCAATTTTTTTTTCTTCTGAAAAATGATATGTATGAATGTGATAAGGGCAAAGAGATGAATCTAATGGAATAGGTCTCAAATAATGGTGATGAATACTGTAATGATGAAATGCCCAAATTCTTAACCAGGAAGAAATGTGTAGTTACTTGGCAACTTGAACACATTTGCGTGATAGTATATATTGTCTGTTTTGATTTGTTTATGTTGTTGTCCCAAAGGGTTAGGTATTCAAGGGTTTTACAGAAAAGGGTTTTCCCTGTGCTATATCTCTCTAATATACGTGCGGGGTCCAATATTAGTACTCCAACGAATATATCAGGGCACTAACTAAGGAGGATAGACCATACCCTTATCCATACTACCCGACTACCCAAGTACTATAGATTATCTTCCCGAGTGTTGTTCTCGGTGGCACTATATCAGTCAGGCGGCCGATTAGTTTATCTAAAGAGGGCTTCAGGAAATCTAGGTCGATCCATACATAGGTGTTGTCTGATGCGCTACCACTCGAAGGGGTACCAACAGGGGTTACAAGGGTGGCCAACAAATGTGCTCTTAAGAACCACTTGTATTTCCTATGTGTATGAATCCCTTAACTGTGGGTTTATGCACGTAATGACATATCTCCGTGGATTAAAGACGTTGGAATACGTCTCTACCCTGAAAACAATTTACCCACAATTTCTGCCAAGAAAAGTGCTCTGATACCACTTGTAATATACCAGATATAAAAAGTATGCATAATGGAAAATAATGGTAGAAATGGCAGAATAACAGTAATATAACCAAAACAATCACCACAATAACACTGAAATGATATAAGAATAACAACAGAAATAACACTTTGATTCTGATAGCAATGTTCATGGGCCTCTTCGAGGGGGCAAACTCCAGTCGAGAAGAGATCTATTACAATAATCTCCAAGCTAGGGTTCACATACCCTTGACTCCTATTTATACTAAATATGTCTATCAAAAGAAGCATCTGAAAGAAGATCCTTCTAGAAGCAGAAGCTTCTATTAGGTCTTCTTACATTCGAGTTATTCTATTTTATTGCAAGGCCTTATTAATATTGACCTTTATTACATCCAAATATATTGTTCTACCTATGTGTGGGTTAGGACCTTAACAATATTAGGCTAGTTATGAGAGTAGAAGGTTTTTTTTTGAGTTTTTGGTTGGGACAACAAAAGAGGGCCATTGGGCAAAATGGAGTCAAAAAGTTTAAGGTGATGAATGGAGGAATAACTAAGATCATTAGGTAACAAGGCAAGGTAATCATGTTAGTGGATCCTTTTAGTTTATGAGATGGAAAAAGAGGAACAAATTAGGGTTCACTTCAAATGTAGAGATATGCTATCTGAATTATACATTCAAACTTCAAAAGAAAAACATAAATATTGTTTAAATCCAGTACAGGGTGTTTGAAACAAATCCTGAACATAATCTTCTTATAAACAATAAAGAAAGATAACAAAATGTGAAACCAGAGAGAAAATAGATTACATAAAGGAACACTTCACCACATAACAATGACACAAGAATCCTGAAGCATAAATGTCTTTGTATTCATCAAAAAGAGTCACTTGAAACCATTCTGATAGTCTTTACAATGAATGGTAATTTTTCAATACCATTTCTCTCTTCAGGTCCAACCACTATTCCATATTGCATTCTATCTTGTATAATTTTACCATTACATTTAGATCCTACAGACTAGGGGATCAAATCCCCGCCTTAACTGTTTCTAGATATTTCTCCAAATACCTAATTAATATTCTGTCAAAATAGAGATTTGATCTCTTTCAAAATAATGCCAAATATCTTGAAACTATTACAATATATTCGATTTTTACCACTGAAAGGGTAAAAATAGAAAAGATTTCTTGCTCATTCGTATCCTAACATTTTCGAGGTTACAACAAAATCCCAAAATATACGAAAAACTTTGATTTTCTTTAATGACCAAATATAGTTCGATCTTAGTTCGACAACAACATATTGAGGATGAGTCAGAACTGAAAAATTGATCTGGAAGATTTTGAGATAATTGGAGGATCCATTTTCCTTGATCTGAGGAGATCTTTGTGCTTTCTGTTCATAACAAAACTTTCGACAGCTAACAAGGTCAAAACAAAGTGCATTTAGCTGCCTATTTTCTGGGAACGATTTTTAGCAGCTAATTATGGATTTTGAAATGGTTCTTAGCTGGAGAAACCTGTAACTACTCCCGAACTTAGTCAAAATTGGTTGAGTTGTTCATTGACCCTGCTTCTTCTATTATAACCACTTCATTTGAAATCAAGGGCATCTTCAACTAGAGTATCAAGCCTGAGGTGAGCTTTGGGTTTTAGCTTTTTGTGAACAATTTTAAACTTCAACACTTAATTCAAGTCTTGCAGTTTGCTATTATGTTTGCAAAGCTTCTTGTTCATGTTATTTACAGTTTCATACTTGATGGATAAATGATCCAATGTAGAACCAATTTTTATAGATCACTGTCTAAGAGTCCTATTCTCCTTCTTCATATGTCTCTCTAACACCTTTAACTCAACAATTTCTTCTTTCAGTTTCTGGACCTTAGGTTTTTTTTAACCTTCTTCTTTGATGGCGTTCCATCTTCTTCAGGGGTTTCCATTTCTACAGATGATGGCTTTGTTTCCATTTCTGCAGCTAATGGCTCTGAATCAAAATTTGAATATGGCAGATTTAGGACATTTTGCGTTGTAGTTTTCCCTTGATCCTTTTCCTTCTTCCAAAACTCTAACTTGCTCTTTGTTTTCTTTGATTTTGAAGGAGAAACCTTTGAGGCAATTTCTACAGGTGACAATGCTCTTCTCTTCCTTTTACTAATTTTTGGGGAAGTTGATTTCTGAGAGGGAGTTCCTCCTTTCTTTGGTTGAACTTCTTGCCCAAATTCTCCCCAAAACAAGAGATAGTCCCAAGTCTTGTTCCTTATGATGAGCTCTTCTAAAAATATCAATTTGATCATCCCATGATGAAATAGACTGCTGCTAGCTTTCTGATGCTTGGCTTGAAATTTAGAAGCCATCTTGGTGTTGGGTCACATATTTGTCCATATTTTCATCATCTATATACATCCTTTCCATCCCTTCATCCTATTATCGTTCATTTATAATTCCATTTTCCATACATTTGCTACAACTGCTCATTAAATGACATATTATTCTTGTTATGCTTTAGTGGTTAATAATGATTATTCTTCCTTCATTTTTAATGAATTAAAAACTATTATGCATGATTTTTATGATGATGGTTTGACGAGTGATTTTGTGTAGAAATAGTTGCAGCAGTCAAGGTTCCAACCTCCAAGTGGCACATGTGAGTTCCAGCTCGTGGTTAACCGTTTTCAGTGAAAAACATGGCAGACAAGGAGAGTCAAATTTGCGTGGAATATTGTGAGAAGATGAGGATGAATCTCAAAAATCTGAGACATGGGTTTTTTTTCAGAATGGGCCCAATTGAGTTCAACATGAGTCGTTTTCCAATTGGAGCTATGGTTTGAGAGAAATCAGTGGTTCTTTAAAAGGGTATTTTTCCAGATTTATAGTTGCGATCGGTTCTCTAAACTTAGAAATTTGTTTGAGCAAACCAGGGATTTGGGGATTTGATTTGTATAAATAAGACCTCTTCAATAAGGAGAGGTCAGTCATGAGGTTATATAGAATTTATTTGTAAGAAAGAGCTGAACTTATGTAATTTTTGAGTTTTCTTCAATAATACAAAGGAGCTAATGGATCTGCAATTATGTGCAACTTTCTAATGATCTTGTAAGTCTTTTGGCCATGCATGCTAGGTGAGGCAGGGCCCCCTCAATCTAGTATGTGTTGGTCATATTCATTTATTTGTATTTTTCTTTTCATTGTCTTAATTTATCTTGGTTTATGATTAATTGATCATTGCTTACAGTTGTGTGTTGTTTATTAGATTGTTGTTACAGTCAGATTCAATTCATGTTGTTGTTACTCCATTTTGTTAATACTCCTTTAATTTATTTAAGAGTGTGGTAGTGATTTTATTTCAGTTGAGTGTATTTTCAAGCAAGAGAGGATTTGATTGATTTTAAGTTATGTGTTTTATTTTATTAAATAGATAATAGTGTTATTTGGAATTTGTTGCTTGCATATATTGTGCATGGTAACTTTGAATTAAAAGACTTCCTCGGGTTGGAAAATTAAATAGTTGGGAAAATACTACAATGCAATTAATTCAACATTAGTTCATCCCAATGTAACGATTGTCATTCCCTTGTTACGATTGTTGTTCCCTTTACAGGAAGTGTCGTTCATTTGAATAGAACAACTATCGTTCCCTTGTTACGATTGTTTTTCCCTTTACAGGAAGTGTCATTCATTAGAATAGAACAACTGTCGTTCCCTTTACGATTGTTGTTCCTTTACAGGTGTTTGATCTATGGAGGCCGGGTATTGAAAACGGATGGTAAGAACCTATGCAGGAAACAAGTAAAATGCTTGTGCCAATGCCAGCTTTGGCTGATGCATAGAGGTTGTTTTTAGGACATATTTAGAGCCCAACATTTTGGTGTCGTTGCCGGGGAAGTTATCAAGGGCGCACAAGTCCAACTGAGATTGTTTTTTTAGTTTCATGTTCTTGACTCTGAGGTGAAGGGCCAAGACATGTAGGTTTCTTGATTGTTTCTTTATTTGCATTTAGTTTTTAGTTTTTGATCATAAATCTTATAATTTCTCTTAGCGGTTATGTAAGCACCACCCATCCTACTCACAAGTTGACAAGAATATTTGAAGAAGGAGCCTTGAGATAACACATGAAGAATACAACAAAAAGATGGCAAGTACGAAGGAGACAAAATTTGTTACCTTTGAATTCCCCATCAGAGATCCTGAAGGAGTGGTACAAATGAAAAGCATTCCCCCATCCAATCTACCAAATTTTCATGGTTTAGCAAGTGAAGACCCTGATGCATTCTTATTTCAATTTGAATTTCTTTGTAGAGGTTATGGTTATTTTACTAATGATCAAAAGTTGAATGTTTTTCCTCTTACTCTAAAAGGAACATCCCTCCGATGGTTCATGAGCCTCAGTGGGAATTCTATACAAACTTGGGAAGACATGAAATATGTATTCTTGCAAAGGTACCAAGATTATTGCAGGGTCAGTGACGATATCTTTGGAATGACACAAGGAGAATAAGAGAGTTTGGAAGAACATGTGGAGCTCTTTCAATACAATCTTCAAAGATTCAAACAAAAACAGTTGGGAAAAGAGACTTTGAAAACACTCCTACTCAAAGGAATCCATGATGAATCTTTAGAAATCTTAAATTTTATGGGAACAGGTGATGTATTTCAACTACCATATGATGATATTTGTGAGTTATGAAGAAGGTATTCAAGAGGGAACTTCAAGACTGGTAAGAATTCTAGTGAGCCTTCTTCTCAATATTTTAAATCTGCTGCAAAAACAAGAGTTATAGAAGCTGGAATTAGTAATTCAATTGAATTTTTTAAAGGTGATATCATCAGCTCATTAAATTCACAATTGGATATTTTGAAGGATAAGAAGAAATGGGAGGAACTTGAAGAAACAGTTTGTCCTCGGTGCCCAAAGAAACATCTTGCAATGGATTTTCCTTTGGATAGTCTCATAATTTGTGGCATATGTGACTTAAGTCATTCAATGGATCATTGCCCCTCCTTACTCAATATGAAAGAAAAATATCAAAGAGATCGAGGAGTTGCAACAATTTTACTACAATAACCATGGCCTATAAGTATGGTTCAAAACTCTATCCCTCCATTTCCTTACTCTCACAAGCAATCATTGAATACTCATACACCATGGCAATTGTGGCAACCTCAATCTCACTCCTAACTACCTTGTCCACAAGGTTGGCATGGTCCATCTTATGATCCCATGGTTACTTTCCCTCATGTTGTGGCAACCACCAATCCTCCATACTTTCCACAAGCTCTTCAACAACATCCTATTTTCCCATTAAGGTCATCCACACAAACCAATCAACTATACTTTCCATACTTAACTTTTCATCAAGCTCCTCCATGCCCTACACAACTTCCTATTCAACCCACCTCGCACCCTAACCATAATAAAGTAGTGCAATATACTTACAATGCTGACCTGCACAACTTTACTACATTTACCACTTATCCTACCTCACCTACACCACTGCAACAAATCCATATGAGGTCTGGGCAGGTTGTAAGTCCAAGACTTGAAAATGAAGTTTCTTATCATCATCAGCAAGCTGACAAGATCAACAAATCTGATGAAAAATAGACATTGGAACCGAAAAGTGAAGCATCTTCTACATCATGGTCACTAGATATGAATCTCTTCTGCATTCAGGAAGATCAGTTTTCTAAAGAGATTCATGGTGTACCAACTATAGGAAATCAAGGGAACAAGGACTATATTGAATCTTGGTTTCAATCTGTCATCAATTCACAACTTCATGCTATACTTCAACAATTCTTGGCACCATCATTTCAAGGGAAGTTGGTTTTTCATATCCTGGTATTCATAAAGTTATATTTTTCAGTTGTGGGTATGAGCATATTTGAGACTTTGTTACGTAAGTGGCTTCATTGGAAGTATTCTTATACTTGAGTTAATTCATTTTTCAAATAAAGTAGGGTAGGGTAATGAATGAATTTTCAATAAATGCTTAATGGAATTGATTAGTTTAGTTCTAAGCATTAGTAGCCTAGTTTAGAAATAAAAACGAGTCACCTTCAAGAGATCATCATTCGATCACTTGTAGCCTTGATCTCATGGAATTTATTTCAAAAACCATCATTTTTTTAATGTTTTAGCAGTTGTTGCAACACGCTGTGTAAGTCAATGTAGATACTCAGTGTTAGAAAAACAGGACCATGGAGAAATAAAATAAAACAAATGCGGAAACAAAACACAGAAGATACACAATATAATAGAGACACAGATTTACGTGGTTCACCTAGTGTGGGCTATGTCCACCAGAGAAATTGCCAGGTCCTTCCTTTATTATTATCCAAAAAATGAAGGGATACAACCTACAACAAAACCCGTTGTAACTTCCTCTTCTTTCTCTCACAGTCTCCTATCTCAGAATACAATACTTGCCATAATGCATAGCCTCCATAAATTTCCCTCATAATAGAAGGTTGCCTTCTAGGGAAAAAAACCCTAACATAATTTCTACTGTTAGATTTGCGACTTTATAATGAACGGTTCAGATTTACAATGAAATTACAATATACATTTACAAGGCAATTTTTCCTTTGGGGGCTTCTCCCCCGAACCCCCCATCCGGGGGAATAGAGAGGGGGTACCCCCCCTCTGCACTCCCCTGCGTGGAAGAATGTACATACTTCTGGGGAGTAAAGTCTTTATGGGGTATAAACACAGTTGAAAGCAAGGACCTATGAATCAGGAAGATAATCAGGCTCCACAACCAACACTCAATGCTTGAAATTTTTGATATGGGCGTGTATTCTATTTAAATTTATATCATTAAAAACATTCACATCTATTCTAGTCACTTTTTGACAGCCATATTTCATTTATAGGATGTTTGTGGCATTTTGGCTTGAGCGTTTTACTAAAACATAGCTGGGACAGTCATGTTTTGGATGCCTTATTGGATAGATCTTGAAAACCTGTTTCATTTGTATATTCCCCTATGAATCTAGTTTACAACGTAATTTGAATCACTCAATTCCGATATCATATGATTAAGTTATGACCAAAACATTGGCTGCTTGTCATAAATCTGCACTTTGAAAAATCTGTCTTCCCAGCTGTTCATTGGTAAATTTGACTCATCAATTCCTATTTTCATTAAAAACTGTTTCTATTGGATATACCTACAATAATCTAATTTCATATCCAATTGGAATCACATCAATCTGTCATCAAACAAAAAATTTATGCCTAAAACTGTGACTATTAATCTAGTCCGAAATTCGAAAAACACCTTGTCATGCAGGGTGTTACTGAGCATATTTGGCATATCATCACATGGAATTTTCAAAACCGGTTTCTAGTGGACATATAAATCTGAATATAATTTTATTTGGCTTTGGAATCACTCAAATCGAACAATAAACAAAGAAGTTATGATCGAAATACCGTTGGGTAGTATATGTTGGCCAACACTCCTGAATAAGTATAAAATGAATTTTGTTTCATTTATTTTCTTTGGATTTGTTTTATAAGTAACTACATGTTTTTTTTTGTGTATGTCTTGGATGAAGAGAGCCCGTACACCTCTCTTCTCCATGATCGCACGTTTTATTGTAGGTAAGTGCTTATGTTTTGCAGGTCCTTGGAAGATCGAAGAAGGTTAATACATCCATGAGTGGTGTTGGGTCACCAAAGTACCATCTTTTTACCAACCTTTCACTTCACTTTCAATTCACTTTCACTTCAATTTTAACCATTTTTCGCTTTCCGATACCCTTACATTAAACTATTTTCATGATTACATGGGTTTTAGACATATTATTTTCCAATGCATCTATTTTAGTGTTTTTGAGTGAATTTATGATTAAATATTGGAAAAATGACATGTTTACACTTATATATGAAAGTGGGAT
>ML808928.1:210018-239760 GCA_009831015.1 Picea engelmannii | reverse complement strand
ATCTTGAGAGGACCTCCTGAAAGGGAGCTAGTGTTTTCTTTCCTACAACAACTAAGCCTTTTTAAGTGTATTTATTTTCAATGCATGAGTGTTTACTTGATGATCTTGATTGTTGATAGGTTATTTGAAACATTCCGAGAAGACCTCCTGAAAGGGAGCTAGTGTTTTCTTTCGTACAACAACTAAGTCTTATTAAGTGGAATGAAAGAGTTAGGATTTGATTGAATTTTCTTAGATTAGAGTTAGATGCCTACTCCTGCATATATTTTGCTGGTTTCATCACAAGCTTACAAGCATCCCTGGTTGATAATTAAATGAAAGCAATTTAAGCAATTGAATTGTCCCAACAAGTGGTTCTTGAAGACTTTTTTCTCAAATTTTCAAATGGATTGAGCACATAACAAGTGGAGAGATTGATATGCAAACCTAATGTTTCAGAAGTCAAGTTCCATTTCTACATTAATCATGCCAAGAATCCTTCTAAGAAAACATTATTCTCATCATGCTCATTCACCAATATCGTGATATGCCTATACATATTTTTTTCCCTCTACCATTCCATCCATTCCATTACCTTCTGCTCCATTTCATCACTTTCATACTTTCCACTCCAATCATTGCTAACCCATGAATAAAGTCACTCAGCTCCCTTAGCACGTGTTAATGAAAATATTTCATCTTCAGTTCTTCAAATCCTTTTGTCTCTGCTCACGTTGGATGATGTGGGATTCCTTAAGGCCCTCCTTCTAACAAATCTCATCCCATCAAATCCAACACATTAGCTGGGATTGAGGTTAGAGTTTCATAGTGCCTTGGGATCTGCATACATCAATGGTAGATCTCATTGTTGTTAATCATGGGGATTCATCAATGCCTCTTGATTGCCAAATCTTGCAGGTGACTCGACTCCAACAAATCCATTCGTACCTGTCAAGATGCACTAAGGTACTTTAGAGCTCACTGTCATCAAAGGTGATTTTCTTCACGTTTCTTAGTGACATACATTAATGGCCGGTAATCCAATGATTTCTTTCCATGCTCAACTTCAACACATGCATTTGCATGGTAAGAATTGTACCTCGGTTTTGTAGTAGTTGAAGATTATGTGAACTAATGGTTTCAACAATGACTTGCAGGATCATTTGTTTCAGTAGTTCTGCAGTCCCTTTCCATTTTCATTTCAACATTTGATTTTTAGAATAAGAGAAGGAGATTTTTTCTTTTGTAGCAGAATTCTTCATCATCATTTACTTTAGCAACAATAGTCTTACATGCAGCCAACACAACATCATTTCAAATAAGATTCAACCTCATTCTATTTCATCTCTCATATACATCTGTATCGGCATAAGTTTGGCTTACATCAGCTTCAATAGGCATCAATCCATCCATGCCAATCAAATCTTTCATGGAGGTAAAACTTGAGGTAAAATAGCATGAGTTTTTGATTTATTAAAGATTCAGGAAAATGTCATGAAGAACCACTAAGGATTTCTATTTTTCCATTTTCATTTCATAACTCATCTATTACCTTTATTATCCATCCATTACCATATCAACCTTCACACCATGCACTCCCAACACCCAAGTCAAATCCTTCCCTACATCTCCTAACATGCAAGCATGAACAATTGATTTGTTGCTGCCACATAAGAACCAGAGTAGAGAAAGGAAGAATATCGTGATGTCTATTTTCATACAAGCATGTTAAAATTTAGAGGTATGGTTTCTTTGGTTCATTTCCATGATGTATTCATTCATCTCATGGGTTTCCAATTATCTTTTCCAGCCTTTTGACTCGCAATTGAAACAATGTCTCCACCCAAAATTTAAAAAGAAATTTCTGTAGTGGCTTATTTCAGAGGCACCTTTCCCACAGTTATTGCAAGCAACAGAAGAAGCCTATGCTGCCATACAACAAAGAAAAAATCACTTTGAATCATTATCTTTGGCATGCAAAAATAATCATTAGTTTCCTCCCATGGTTTCATATTCAACCATCTATTCTCAACATCATAATGTTATTGTTGAAATCTTAGAAAGTGAAGGTATATCCAAGGCAAATTCAGATCTCTATTGTGTACTCAAATTTTAGCATGCTACTACAGTCTAGCATGAAATCTATGGCAGAAAATTGGGTCACCATTGGTACATATGGCAACAAATTTACCTAGGTGTTGGGAAAACTTATTGGAATTTCCAGATTTTGTCATTGGTTGGCTACATTTTTTTTTATGAGTTATCTTCATTACATGAAGAATGGAATAGCTACTATGCATGCCCAAGAATCTATTTTAAGAAGGAAGTTGACTATCCACAAGAACCTATAGTAAAAGAAACTATTGTAGAAGCCATTTTCTTTTAAACACATGGGTAGAAATACAGAGGTATGTGGTTCATTTTCTTGGTTCATGATACACTGATGCATGTATTGATTCACAAATTATGAGCACTTCATAATGATGGTAAAATCTTTGGTCCTTGCAATCTTACTGTTATGAATTTTCATGGAAAATAAGTCTTGTTATTAATGATGAAAACCTGTGAGGTAACCTACAAACAAAGTAAGTTGTTTTGAGATCTAGAATCCCATGATTACAGGGCTACAATCCCCATAAGTAAAAATGAGATTATTGGAGGGTATATCATATGGTATGTGGATTTTCAAATACATATGGTTAAGCATTTGATGGTAAACTCATGACATGGCCAACTCAATCACATTCTGAGATACATTTGATGGATTTCCAAGATTGGAGGATTGCTATTCAAGCATTGATAAGGTATTTACAACCAACAGTAAAATATAATCCTATACTAATCATTTTGCAGCAAGCTCATGACCATATTCAAGGTTTGCAAATTCTTTTGCCATTAAAAATGTTGCCTTGAAGTACAAGAAAAACTTTTTGAGGGAATTTAATGGTGATTGTGTTGTATACATAAGCAAGGGGTACTCAGAGATGATTGCCTTCTTACGCATTAGTTTTCTGCAGAGGATCTCTTTTGAGATTGTGTTTAAGTTTGATTTCATAGTGCAGCATGAGAACATGATATACAATTAGTGTGGGGCATAAGAGGGGTTACTATGCATGATGGTTTGTTCTCTCATTTTCCATTCATATTTATTTTTCTCATGCATGTTATTTTCTACAAAAAGTGCAAAAATTGATTTGGGCATATCTTCCAAATGTCGAACTGGGTTGTCATGATTTTTGGTATGATGAAGCATGGGATTAGTCTAAATATGCCTACAAAATCTTCTTTGTACTTTGTACAAAAAAAATGTGGTGTTGTCAGAATTTTTTCAGGAGAGTTTCAATTACGAGGTTTCAACAACATGATATCTTGGGATTTGTGTATTGGATTGTTATGATTTTTGGCAAGAATGTACATTAAATTTTGACATATAAAACTATCAAAATACCTTCTTCATATGAGTTGTGATTTTCCTGAAAATCCATTGTATCAACAACATTCAAATGATTGCTTAACAGCTTGGTTAATGCAATGTATTGAGTTGCATGAGGACATGCAACATTTTTAGTGTGGGGCAGATGTTGGGTCACATATTTGTCCATATTTTCATCATATATAGACATCCTTTCCATCCCTTCTTCTTCTTCCTATTATCGTTCATTTATCATTCCATTTTCCATACATTTGCTACATCTGCTCATAAAATGACATATTATTCCTGTTATGCTTTAGTGGTTAATAATGATTATTCTTCCTTCATTTTTAATGAATTAAAAACTATTATGCATGATTTTTCTGATGATGGTTTGACGAGTGATTTTGTGTAGCAATAGTTGCAGCAGTCAAGGTTCCAACCTCCAAGTGGCAGATGTGAGTTCTAGCTCGTGGTAAACCGTTTCAGTGAAAAACGTGGCAGATAAGGAGAGACAAATTTGCGTGGAATATTGTGAACAGATGAGGATGAATCTCAAAAATCCAAGCCATGGGTTTTTCTCGAAATGGGCCCAATTGAGCTCATCGTGGGTCGTTTTCCAATTGGAGCTATGGTTTGAGAGAAATCGGTGGTTCTTTAAAGGGTATTTTTCCAGATTTACAGTTGCGACCGGTTCTCTAAACTTAGAAATTTGTTTGAGAAACCCAGGGATTTGGGGATTTGATTTGTATAAATAAGACCTCTTCAATCAGGAGAGGCCAGTCACGAGATTATATAGAATTTATTTTTAAGAAAGAGCTGAAGTTACGTAATTTCTGAGTTTTCTTCAATAATACAAAGGAGCTGATGGATCTGCAATTATGTGCAACTTTCTCTTGATCTTGTCAGTCTTTTGGCCACGCATGCTAGGTGAGGCAGGTCCCCCTCAATCTGGTATGTGTTGGTCTTATTCATTTATTTGTATTTTTCTTTTCATTGTCTTAATTTATCTTGGTTTATGATTAGTTGATCATTGCTTACAATTGCGTGTTGTTTATTAGATTATTGCTACAGTAACATTCATTTCCTGTTGTTGTTACTCCATTTTGTTAATACTCCTTTAATTTATGTAAGAGTGTGGTAGTGATTTTATTTCAGCTGAGTGTATTTTCAAGCAAGAGCGGATTTGATTGATTTTAAGTTGTGTGTTTTATTTTATTAAATAGATAATAGTGTTAGTTGGAAATTGTTTCTTGCATATTTTGTGCACGGTAACTTTGAAATAAAAGACTTCCTCGGGTTGATAAATTAAATAGTTGGGCAAATACTACAATGCAATTAATTCAACATTAGTTCAACCCAATGAAATGACTGTCATTCCCTTGTTACGATTGTTGTTCCCTTTACAGGAAGTGTTGTTCAATTGAATAGAACAATTGTCGTTCCCTTGTTACGATTGATGTTCCCTTTACAGGAAGTGTTGTTCATTTGAATAGAAAAAATGTCGTTCCCTTTACGATTGCTATTCCTTTACAGGTGTTGCATATCTGGAGGCTGGGTATTGAAAACGGAAGGTAAGAACCTACGTAGGCAACAAGTAAAATGCTTGTGCCAGCGCCTACCTTTGGTTGATGCATAGAGTTTGTTTTTAGGACATATTTAGAGCCCAACACATGGTAAGACTCTTAAGAAGGTAAAAGGGCATATTTATAGCTTGTTTACCTGTGAAATGGAGGAGCAGTCTGAAGTGGTAGAGCATGGTCCTTCCATATCTCCCCTCACAAGTGATGTAAACCTGAATCATCTTTAGTAATGTTTGCCATTTCTCCTCCAAATAGCTCCTAGGAATATCCTTTATCCACTTCATATTTTGATGTTCTTCTTTGAGGAATGATCTGAAATCAATTTCCTTGATTGAGGTGGTTTTAAACCACATTTCTCATTCACCAGGCATCTGTGTGGCTGCTGCAACACTGACTTCCTCTATCTGCATCACAATAGCCCCAAGATGAACCTTAAAGCCATCAAAGCTCTTGGAAAATGCTTCTGTGATACCCTGATGGTACCCCTGGAGATTTTGGTAAAAAGTTTAGCATCCAACCTCTTTGAGTAGCTCACAGGCCTCAAGGTGTCCCTCAAGGTATGAAGTATCTTGCAATTCCTTCCTCAAAAGGGAACTTCTTGTTGAGCTCTTCATCACCAAAACTATTAGAAATTCCTCAAAACTAGATTGTTGATAGATGATATAGGGTATGTAAAGGAAATAAGGTGGGTTCAAATGGAGGAGGGGCCAAACAGTGAGATTCAAGGTAGAGTTAAAGGATGAAAGGGTTTGGGCGACTATGGGTGGATTAAACACAACCAAAAATCGACAATCGACCGATTCAGTGTATGGGAAGGCTCATGACCATTTTTGGGATCGATTAAATGGTATGGGCACGATCTAGGTTATGATTATTTGATTGGACAAAGGCTTGAACGAATCATAATCCCTTTTAAAGATCGTATGAATGATACCATAAAACTGTTTTGGCAGCATAACCACAAATGATGACTGATGTACCACCATTGATATGAGAGTGATGAGACCCTTTTAAATGCTTGAGATATTTAGGACTTTTGGTAGATAATGATATGCGTGAATAAGCCGATTAGCTATTGAAAGTTTTAACTTTCGGTAGCTAATGACCATAAGATTTCGACCTTTTAGCTACCGAAAACCAAACTTTCTACCACAATTAAAATATAACCAAATTCATGAAATCAACTAATTGGGCGACTTTCAACTTTCAAAAACTCATGTGGATGTATCATAATTCCAACTTACCATGTGAAAACACTAGTTATACCTGGATATCTGATTTGAAACATAGGATATACCACTAGACCATTACTCCTGACCACCTTATCATGAAAGCATTCTCAACCTGATCAGAAAAAACTTAAAAATAGATAACTAGAGAACATATGACTATATTATAGGACCCTAACAAGAAAGACATGCTGACTGAAGGAATAAACCAATTTGGGAAGGTTGTGTTGCGTATGTGTGTGTTGGACCAACATAAATGTTGGGATTAGTTCTGGTCGCTGGCCAAGTTTGCGTACAACAACAACTATTAAAGCACCATTGAGATGGCACCATATGAGTTTCTTTATGGGTGACCATGTCAGATGCCTTTGAGTTGGGATCGACTCAAGGATGGGGTCCTGGTAGGACCAGAAGAGATCCAATAATTGAAAGAACAAATACAAACGATATGAAAGGGGACAAAAGAAGCGCATGATCGATAGAAGGGTTTTTCAATGCGCATCACGTCGACCATAATTATGAAGCGCCTAACGATTAGCCATGCCTTGTTCTTGAGGCGTTGCATGGTGTTTATCTTGTATCTGCGTGCGACTTTAGGTCAGTGATCCTGCCCATGTGATTGACTTGATTTCTTGGCTAATTTTGGGCGAGGTTGCGTTCACAACGAAGAGAATCCACATTCTAGACCATTGCATTCGATAGCTACGACGTTGAACGATCGATCATGTCAAGTTCTAGTGGGACAACTAAAGTCTGTACTCGGCGACTTGGGAGGACACATATGATCTGCGTTAGCAACTTCCATTTTTGTTGATATCTAGACATATTGATATTGTTAGACACTTTATTTCAGAACTTATATAGTGTGAAACTTCGGGACGAAGTTTAAAACAAGAGGGGGTGTATGTAACACCCCACCCTTGAGCACACTTGTGGACACTTGTGTGCAAGTGATCTGGTTCACTATATGATTGATTGATTCAATTATGGAGCACAGAGTGCGTCTTGAAGGGCACGTTGCGCAAATAAAATAGGAATTTAAGCAAGTGGCACCCGTGGAGCACGTAGTGTGTCTTGAAGGGCACGTCGTGATTTTTAACTATGGTAAGTTAATAAAACTAGTACCTAGAAAACTATGCTTCCTTAGGACCTGGTCGGGCCTAAATTGAATGATGGTATGAGTAAAGTTTAATGACTAAAATTTCCCTTAAAAACTATCGCCAAGCCTATTGAATTTAAAACCTAGATCTAAGTAGAACATGTGAACAAAAAAAAAAAACAAATGGACATATAACAAGAAGGGGGGTAAAGAAAATTCAAACATTAATAATTAAAGTAAAATTTTAATGAAGGATTAAATTATTAAAATGGTAAAGTGTTGTTTATATCTAAACTTGCTAAATCTAAACTAAGAAGAAAAGGGTGAAACTTAAGGAAACGGGGAATGTCTAACATAGTAGGGAATCTAGTCTTTGGAACCTTCTAATTGTGAACTCAACTAGGTTTTAAGAAAGGCGGCAATAATTTAAGAATTGTATGGGAATAAAGGGACACCAAGGAGCATTTTTAGGAATGATTTTAGGTGGGTGAGGGAAATAGGAAAATTTAAATAAATAATAAATTGATTTTCTGCTGCAACTAAGGGATCAGGTGGCATGTGTATGAGGGAGGTTTATCCTAATTAAATTTAATAAAAATAATATAAAGAGGCTTTGGGAAACTAATAACTAAGAAAACTATATAAAAAGAATGATGGAGGAGGAGTATGGATCACGTCAGGTAGGAGTAAGGTTAAGTTGCCGTTCGAAAGGGAGTGGTAGCTCGACCTTGCGAGGCGAGTTGGGAGCTATATTTTCCCTGGCTTGTGTGCATGGCCCTTTTTCGGCTTGGGGGGTTCAGGGGGAAGAGGAGTACCCCTAGTGTTAGCTGGAAGGTACCAGTGAGGTCTCAACGGTTTGCAGGCAGGCGCTGAACGAAGCGAAAATGCAGGAAAACCATTGCAGATTCTACGCCTTTGGTTACAATACTTTGAATGTGTTAAATTCTGATTTATTCTGCGTTTAATCTTGTCTAAACAAATGTGAAATTTGTTGTTAACTTCTGTTTTATTTCTGAGTCAAAATTGTGAGAGTTTGGTGTTTAATTTGTTGTTAACTTCTGCATTTAAATTTGTCAAACGTCTGAATTTGCATTAGATGTTGTCTAACTTCTATGCGACTTAAGGGATCTAGTACTGTGCACGTGATCTACCCTTCCAACTCCTATTAACAGAAGAGATTATATCTGGGTCGTCGCTCTTGATTTTCACTTGAACTTCTTTTATATATATATATATATATACATTTCCAAACATTTTTAAAACAACCAGATTCGAATGAATTTCCAAAAGTACTCTACTAGCTATCTAACTAATGGCTATTATCATGCTTGGGCTTTGTGCATTAGCATAGATCTTTGTATTTATACATAAAGGCGACTCTATGCATTTGGGGTTTCTGTAACTCTGCGTTTTTTTTCAACCTTCCTCTGTGTCCTTGCAGCTCGTGGTCGCCTCCCCTTTTCCCTTGCCTGCAAATTAAATTGCCTAGCCTTGAGCTTACTATCCCTTTGTTTCTTCTTTCGGGGATGCATTTCTCTGTGTGTCTAACCTCAGCGTTTCACTCAGAAACATAAGCCTGAGATCCCAACCGATCTCCCCTCAGCATTTTCATTGAGAAGTTTAGGCCAAATTTAAAAGCAAGTTTCTCCCATAACCATTTTTAATTATGCTTATTTCCTGTAGTTAATGAACTTCAACGATGTTTCTCCAACGAATGAATACTCCTAAAATTTCTAAATTTTCTGGCAGCAAATTCGTTTGATCCTGCATTTTTTCTTAATGGGATGCCAACGAATTATGGCACCGAGATCTCCTCATTCATCTGACAACGAAGGTTTGGGAATTAAATTCCTTCAGGGCACAGTTCCCTTGCTTGGCGTAGGGAGAGAAGCCTATCGCCTGGGTGGCTCCCTGAACGACTCTTAACATCCATTAATGTGAATGATAAATCCCATACGCATTGATGACTGGATGCACGTCAATTTCAAACCTAGATCCGATTCCTCCATCAATCGCGTTGATTGAAGAGATGGAATACTTGAAACCTGATGTTGTAGATGGCCAGCAAGCTCCAAATGCAGTCAAGGCAGAGGGCACTTGGACAACTGAGGGAATGCGCAGATTAGTGATGAGGCAAGGAGAGACGGATTGGGATTTTTCTAGACTCTAATGGAATCGTTGGTTGCATATTTCCTTCCTACGCCCAAACGAAACTTAATGCACTACTCAATCGAATTGAAATTCAAGTGAGGAAGACGGCTTTAGAGGCAGATCATTGTGGCGGATTGGTGAAATAGATCACCGTGTATATGTCTGTCGTGGGAAGAATATCATTTGAATTTGTGAGAGGAGCATAGACACCGGTCGAGCGTTGAGGATTGATTATGGTTGACTTGATCCCAACTTCGTTTCACTTTGAGGACTCTTGAGGTAAACTGTGTATTTGATTGAAGATTGCTTGAACTTTGGACTATGACCCGTAGAGGAGTTACATGTGGGATATCAGAGAGTACTGTAGGATATTGGATCACTTGGATTAATCAGACTTTACTAGTCTTTGGCTGCCATTTTATTTAGGTAAGGTGCATGTAAATCAAGGCATGAATCTCCAGGAGGAGGCGTGTTTTCACATCTTATACCTTTTCTGAGCGCACTCGAAGTTCAACTAAAAATAATTACTCTTACCTTGTATCTCCATGCGTACCCACCACTATTTAAACTCTGGTCAAAAATTGGATTAGCTAGCAGACATGAGCTTGACAACTCATTGGTGGAGTGTAAGGAGCTCCATTAGGTTATCCGGTAACCCCTTTTTGTATTTCAGCTAGATGGTGGAAACAACATGAGTTAAGTTCAAGAAACATAATTAGAGGATTAATGAGGTTGTTATGGTACATTGTCTTATCCGTCTAACTTGGAGCTTGCCTTGCTTGTATAAGGATAAGTAATAACGAGAGTTTAGACATTTTATCAGTGTATTTATGTAATCATAGGTTCAATTGAATATTCAAGGAAGAATCATTTGAATTTCCTTTAATACTCAAATCGAATTTTATTAAGGAAGTAATTAAGGTTTAATAACCTTCAACCCACATTTAATTAATGTTCAACTTAAAGGTTGTTAATTGTTCAAGTTATTTATTGATGTGTGATGAATCAAGCAACCAACCATGGATTCTCTTGGCGCGTGAATAATGTTGAAGAGCGGAAAATGAATGATTAAATTTTTTCAAATTCCTTGAATTTTTTATGTCGATGATTGGCTTCAAATCTACGACTAATGTGCAATACCTATGTTGATTTATAATTAGTTGGGTAACTAGTTTCTCTGACGCCATCAGCGCGTCGACATATGTTGATTCTAGTATTGATTACTTTTGCACATCGAAGATTCTCTGTAGATGAATGATGGTTTAGGGGTGAATGCTCACTCACATTGATTATACAAAGGTGGATTGATTAGAGATTAGACTACCTACGTGCAATGAAATTATGATGTAATGAAAGAATGTTGGATAGTAACCTTTGCGCGTAATGGAAGTAATGCGATGGATGGATTGATTGATTTTAGTTTGTGCCTTCTCATATTATCGCTAGGTGTCAATGAACTTTTGTGTAGTTACATAGGCACCTTAAAAGGTTAGGTGAGTAATTACCCTTCGTCATTGATTAAGTTGCGATTTAATTTTTGAGATTTCTTGCGCATTGGAATATTGAGGGATGTACACTGATTCAGTTAATAGGTTATTGGCACGCAATGAATTTGATGACGTCTGATTCGTCATGTGATTAGTTTTCCTTTGCGCCTTGAGTTAGAATTGATGTACACCTTTGCGCCATGAACTTAAGGTTGACTTTTACCCATGCGCTAGGGTTATGTGGATGCCTGTTAGTTACATGAATGGTTTACTCTTGCACGATAGATTAAAGTCACTTATGACACGCCTTGCCTTATGTCATTTTTCGATTAGTGGGCCTCCTTCCGTTTTGATGGTTCCCATGTATTGTAAACAAATTTATACAACTTATAAATCAGAGCAATTTTCTCTTGGATAGTAACTGGGATTTTGTGATGGTGTTTTGTTTTTTAACTTTGGCATCTTGGAAAACACGTGATGTTTGGATCCGTTGTGATATTGCTTAGTCTTGCGCCTTGAATTTAATGTTGGTAATTGATGAGTTATACCTTGATTACCCTTGCGTCATATTTAATTGATGTTTATGTCCTGAAAAAAAAAATAGTACCTGATGTACGATGCTTTTTGAGCATAACGACGGACTTTTTCCCATCGTTTGAGGTTGATAATATTATCTCATGAATGAATATCACAAGGAAAATTTTGGCAACTATGGATGGTGTTCATTTGTATATGGGACCACTCTACATGTGCAATGGAATTTTATGGTTTTTTGAATGATATATAACATGAATTATTTTTCTGCATATTGTCGAGTTACTTGACATTTGTGGTTACTAATAGATACATGGATGATGTTGCAGGTGTACTCTACAACTATTTTTTATTTCTATATGTAGTTTTATTGCTTAACATATTTTTGTTTTTCATGAACTATTTATTTAAACAATAATACAATTTTATAATGTATCTATCTTGTTAAAATTACTCATATAGGATAGTTTAGAAATAGATAGAATACATAGTTTGCATTTGTTTTTGTTAGATTAGATTTAGGATTAGTTATAATTCTTCTGAGGGAAAGTTTATTTTTCTTCCTAATTTTTTTCTAATTCTTAGTTGCAACCAGGCCCACATAATGGTCCAACTTTCCATCCCAAATGCGAGAGAGTCTAATTGGGACTTTCCATCAAGTATTTTCTCTTACCTTATTAATAAACCATTTGAACATGTCAACATAAATGATGCTAGAAGGAGGGCCAAATGGAAAGATGAGCATGTGGAGTCTTTCTTGTAAATTCTTTTGATTATTAATGGCTCCTTCCCAAATCCTTTTATGGAGATGTATTTCTAGTTTTGTGTCTTATAGAACTCTTGTGAAGATAGTTAATCTCTTGTCAAAAGTTAAATTTGATGGTGAGAGAGAGACATTTGCATCTAAACATATCATTTATTTTTGTCTAAATTGTTTTTCTTGAATATTACTCATGAAGGTGTCATATGCAAGTTGTCACTCTTATTTTTGCAGGCTAAGTTAAAAGCTGGTTGGAGACGTTGTTGACCGCCTCTATTCACACATGGGAAACATTTATGCATGAATTTTTATATTCTTTTGAGAATTTAATAATGATGAATTGTGTAAATAAATATTAGAGCTTATAAGGAAAAAATATGAATCTTTAGAAGAATTTTCTTTAAGGGCTATGCATCTTATCTATAAATTTCATTTGGATGATTTTCCCTCTATTAGGGAGTGGATTCTACATTTAATTTCCATTTCTAATGAGCATGGTTATATAGTGGATTCCAAATACAAATCATGTCTTGATGTTAGTTTACATGTTGATTTGGATTCAAATGAAAATCATAAAGATACTAATGATTTGGTTGGACAACATATGCTTGGATCTTTCTTCACTTTGCAGGATATAGATCAAAGAGAGTTTATTTTCTCGAAATAAGTATATGTATCCTCCCACCATTCCATTCCCCCCATATTTCCTAGTCATGAAAAAGAAACCTTTTGTGTAGTTAAATTGAATTGATATTTTTTTGTAGTTGACACAAAGGAAGGATTTCCTTCTAGTAATGAGACACTTTGGGTCACACTGATGGTTATGTCAGGTTTGGATTGTTGTATTTTATATTTTTCATCACAAGAAATGGAGGAAACTATGGATAAAGATGAAGAAAGTTGTCACGTGCTTGAAAATATGATAGCTACCTTAGGAATGGATTAGAGTTAGTCCAACTCATGTGTTCATGATTGTGGTGTGGAACACTCTTTTATTATTATTATTGAATATATTCAAGAAGAACTTCTTAGGGTCACCACCTCAGACCATTTTACTAATTATCTCCCCGAGACCATTCCTGAACCCTCTTGTTCTCAAAATTCTTGTGTTTTTCTCTTATCTTTACCTTATAACAATGGATATCAATGTTTCTGAGATAACATTTTATGTTCATATTTTTCAGTGGAGAAAAACATGAATGCTTATCATTCAATTGAGGAAGAAATTTTGGGCACACAAAACATGACAGTTCCTTCAGAAATAAATAAATTGAAATAAATTGTGGTTGATCATAATTGTTTTGTTGTCATAACCTCCTCTAGTTTGACTGAGAAATATCAAGAAGATTTTCTGATAGTTACCAAATTATTTATTCATCCTTCTTGTTCTATTTTTTTTTTTCTCATTTTCTCCTATCTCCTAACCATGAGTATGCTTTAGAAGATATTTCATGTTTACATATTTTAAGATAGAAAAATAACAATGTTGATCAGTTAACTCAAGGAAAAGAAATAAACACACAATGCATAGCATTTTCAAAGCAACAGTCATTAAATTGCTCGGTTTTGTGCCTACAACAAAGTCCCATTCCTCGAAAAATTCAAGGACCCCCTTATTTCAATTTTTATGTGAGATAGAAAAATCATGGATAAAAGATCAATTCTAACTAATTTGTGGTATTTACCAAGGAAGAAAAAATGTCCATATGCAATCTCTGCTACTCGATGGTACGGCTGCTTAATATCACATTGTACATAAATAACCAAACTGTCTTTCAATGTTTTGTTCTTTTAAAGTTGTTATATGTGATAACCAAATCTGGCTCACGAGTTAAATATCCAAAATATTTGGAATGTAAATATATCCATAAGGAAAATAAATAATATAAATGTATATGAGAATGAATAATATATTATGAGATGATTACAATTGAGAATGGGGGTTGTACATATAACCATGAAAGGGTGCCCTTTCGTGAAGAGACACGACCTTTCATCAGGAAGGTATCTCTTCATGACATATTTAATTATTGAGTATTAATTATTATTATTTAATAATGATTTATTTATATCTATTATATATATTTGTGTTCATAACATTTCCTTCCCCTTTTGAAATGTTTTGTCCTCAAAGCATAGTGATGGAAGGACTGGACTTATTTTTTATTTGGCATGTAATTTCGTCACATTATTCTTTGTTCTGTCATAGTTGATGATAAAAGAAAATATGAACCTCTGAGTGTTAGGTAAAATTTTCGAACCGTAAAAGGGTTGGACCATCCTGATTCAATCCCTTGTGGAACGTTGCTCTCCCATGACGAATTGCTATCCTGAGACTTAATTGCATTGATATACATATTTTTCGAACGATAATTTAGTTATTCCCGAACTAAGTGATATTGATACTCCGATTGTTTAATATACATACTTTTATGATTTCAATGTCAATAAGGAGTTCTTATAACATTATTTTCCCTTATCATGCTTTTAGGGCTTTCTGCGTTTAATGTTGGTATATAATTTTCTTCACACATTGATATTGTTTAGTTAATTGATGAACTTCTATTAGTACGTACACTTGGAGTTCCCATTGTTTGTACTCCAATATCTATATATGTATTTTCTTCAAGTGGATGGGAATATTCTTGAGCTATGACGTGGATCGGATCTATATTTGTTCATTTTTCCACAACTTGGATTTTTACTCATGAGGACCTTTATGCTTCCTTCTGGATTTGTTCTAAATTTTTTTCCAACACCCTCTTATCATTATTAAGATTCTTAATTTGTATCAGTAGATTTTTATTATGATATTTTAGACATGAATTTTCTTCATTATCTCATTTGTCGATATCTTTAATGTACATATTTTCAAATTTCTCTTCTTTCAACTTTCTAATTTGTTCTAGTAGCCACTGATTAAGATTTTTCAAACAATATTTTTCTTCATTTTTTTCTGATAGGTTCTTCTTGAGATATTGATTCTCTTGTTCCAACTTCTAAATGCATTATTTTCTATCCTTTGACTTCTTGATCCGTGTAAGTAGATTTTGATTCTGGTTTTTTAAGCGATAAATTTATTCATTTTTATTCATGATAACTTCGTCAAATTCTTTTTGCATCCTTGATATTGATGTTTGATTTTCTTGAAGGATCACCCGTGAGATATATTTAAAGTCTTTTGATGAAGGTATTATCAATTTTGACCTTAAATCATGAAGATGGGTGTCTATTTTGTTTGTTTTATGAGGAAAAAAACTATATTTTCATAGGTTCTTCAACTTCCGATATACAAAAGTAATTTTTTATTTTAGAATTTCACTTTACAGTAAAAACAAAACTTGTGAAGAATTTTGTTAGCTTTCCACTGACTATTTTTCAAATTATTTTTATTGATATTTGATATGTCAATTTGGAAATTGTTATATAGTATGTTCCTTAAAAATGAAAGGAATGATAATGAGTTATGTTTACCCCCAACAATGAATTTATTATTAAACTTTTGTTTTTGAAAAACTAAATATACTACAACAATCTACAAAGACTCTATTTTCGTATGACTATAATTTTGAATCTAACATATGAATGTTATAATTTATAGATTTTTTTGAAGTTGAACAAGCTGAAACAGTTGCAGATTTTAAGCACATGTTTTCCCCCACCTTGTATCTATCTTAATTTGTTCTTAAAATTAAAATCTAAAAATATCATTTTGAAGAGAATAGTTTAAGGATTGCGAATATAATTTTTTCAAAATTTTCCACTGTGTATTTTTAGAGATATGGATATTTCATTTCACTGAACCATAATGTCACCTGAAAATATTATGCAGTGAGTTTTTTATAAAATTAAATAAAATTAGATCAAAATAATGAAAATGAAAACAAATTATATCCATAGAAAGTAGATTCAATTTTGCAAATATTGATATCAATTTCGAATCTAAAATATGAGTATTTGCAGGAGTCCACAACCTCCAAAGTGAAAGGAAGCTGGAGGGAATTACCAGGTTCTTACAAACAATCCCATTCATGGGTTTTTGAACGAAAGAATATTTCAGTCGAAAGATATTTTACTAATGTAATTTGTAAAAAATAAACAGATTCTTAGTTTTTCGGTCGAAAGATGGGTGATAGAATTCCGTCAGTCGAAAAAAATGAATGGACACGTCATTTCATTTCAATTGGAGAAAAATATTATAAATATTCTTTCGTTCGAACCAAATTAATACAATTCACACTCTCGTTTCATGGTTTTGCATATGTGGATCCCCTAAGCAAAACTTTGAATCATTTTTGTTTTCGTTTTTCGTTATTTTGAACAAGGTGGTCGATGTTTTGAATGCAAAACAAAAATTATATATTGAAGGCATTTTTGAACATTTTTTCAAGGTGAAGGTGTTTTTGAACATTTTTTCAAGATGAAGGAGTTGTTGAACATAAAATTCTTGATAAATTATCTTTTAATAATTTTTGTGAGAATGAAGATTTTCTGAGGTTATTCTGAAGCATTGATTTTTTTTATTTAAATTTTATAGATAACTACATTCATGGGAAATAAAAGTTTGTGCAAGATAAAATTTGATCGCACTCGAGACAAAACTTGCCATAACGAACAAAGGAAAGAGAATTATTGGAGAAAGAAACAGGAACATGAAAATATTGAAGAAAGAAACGATGATGATGTAAATAGAGATTTTCAACAGGAAGAAGTCCAACTAGGTATATGCATGTACACATATTGTCTATATTAAAAATATAGAATCATTTATTTAAATTATTGTTTAACATATTTAATTAATTGTAATTCGGATTTGATGTTTTTCAAAAAACATAAATAGATTTTCTTCATAACATCGATGAAGTCGTTGAAACCAAAATTGAAGCAGAAGTTGAATCACCTATTGGTATATACATAAATCTATAGATAATATAAGATGAACACTTGTATATATAATTTAGTGAATTTATGTTTGGGTTTTGTTTTTTAATATAAACCTTAAATTGAAATATGCAGAAGAATCTATCAACACTGATGATGAAATATTAGAAAATGTCTATACTGACAAATTTGGGAATAAATAAGTTAATCATTATATAATATATCGTGTTACGAATATGTATAATTATTTTTTCAAAGATGAATCAGTGACAATACAAGATCATCTTTTACTCTGTATAATAAAGTCAAGAAAGTTAAAAGAAGCTACAACATTATTGGGTATTCAAAAGTCGAAAAAAGATACAAAGGTGAAACATAATGTCTTTGACAATATAACTAGTGTATTAAACGCTTTTGGAAAATCTCAAAAAAAATATGTTAGTGTTGCACACAGAGTGATACAAACAAAATTTGTTTCATCTAGCAATATAAAAGATCGTTTGATATGACACATGGAAAAAGTGATGGGAACGTCAAGAAAAACATTGTACAAACATAGAAAATTTAGAATGCAAATAGAGGAAAATGATGAACTTGCTTGTTGGACAGTTATTTCTAGACAACCCTACAAAGATAGACTTGCAAAAAATGTTAAATAATCGACACATAAGTTTTGGTTGGCAGAATCCCGTGTTTCACCACATACAAGGGATGTGTTGCGACGAAGAATAACATGAAAACAATATGAAGAATATCCAAAACATATATTTCTAATGACACAAATATAATTGTTCAATAAGTTCAAAAAAGAGCACAAAGAAGTTAACATTTCCATCAATACATTTGTGCAACAAAGACCATGGTTTGTTAGACCCATCATTGTTCATGACACTTGTTGTTGTTGTTATCATGTGGAATTTGAGTTATATTACGACACTTTTCTTGATTTTGGTAAAACTTTATGGTCAATTTCACCTCCTCCCACAATTTGTGCTTTTATATCTGAAATTCTATGTGAAAGAGAAGGTGATGAATTATTTAAGAAAAAAATATTTGTTGGTGGAAAGAAATGTGATTGTTGTGGAAATCTAAGTTTGTTTGACTTAAAGTATCCTATTGATATGAATTATCAATCATTTTCTAATATAACATTCAATTGGAAGAGATATGAATATATCAACAAGATGACTCCACATTCTTCAAATGTTATTTCCAAAATGATTGATTTGAAGGTAGATACAATTTGTGTGATAGATTTTTTGAAGAAGTTTGAGGAATTAATTTATAAATACACCAAGCATTCACATAGAGCTCGATGGAAAGACCTACAATTCAAACGATCTCATAAAGTGTTTCCACCAAGTTCAATTTTGTCTGTAGTTGATTTTTCAGAGAATTACACATTCGTTGCACAAAAAGAAATACAAAGTAAATATTATGATTCTGATCAAATCACTACATTTGTCCACGTTCTATATAGACATTCTCAACAGAGTCTTGATAACATAGAAAACACCAATGACAATCAACATTCTATTAAAGAATATCACTTTTATATAAGTGATGATTGAGCACAAGATACACTTCATGTACAAAATTGTTTTGATAAATTTTATGATTCATTGAAAGAACTTGGGATCAGATTCGATCAGCATTGGATATGGTCAGATAGCTGTGTGGTTCAGTTCAAATATTTATGATCATTCTATTGGTTGTGTTGTCTTCATAAGAAATCAAACATTACACATTGTTGGAATTTTTCTGAGAGTGGTCATGGAAAAGGAGAGCACGACGGTGCAGGGGCATGTGTAAAACGAGCACTTCGAAGGTATCAGATGAACCCTCATGCCAATCAATTTGAATCCACTAATCAATTTGTTGAATGGTGTAAACTGACACTAAGCCATGAAAATAATCCGTCAAGAGATATGCACAGGTGTGTACATATATACATGTTACACATGTACATAAGATATTTTTATTCACGTGTTCAAATTTATATGATATTCAATCATTTTCTTGGTAGATTTTAAGTTAACAATTTCTTGTCTTGTGCAGGGATTTTTGGTATGTTGGAATCCAATATGTAAATAGATCAATCCCATAAGAAGCTAATACAATACATGAGACACGAAAAGTGCATTCAGTTAAAACAAAACACTATGAAAATGTGTTTTCATTTCATAGAAGAAATGAATCTTGTTTTTGTTCAGTTTGCATAGAGGACACATAATCCATACAGATTTGTGAAAAATGAAAATGCGGAATATGTTAAATCTTGGAGACATACCCAACTTAAGATAAAATGGAAAATGCCACTTGCAAGCTCAGAGGAGATGAAATCAAATGAAACTATAGTGTCGGTTGATGGCGATAGAGTTTCTGATCTTGTTAGAGAAGGTGATTTTTATGTTTAAATAATTAAACAACTTGTATATGTACTTATGTGATAATCTAACACGAACTACTTGTTGGAACATATCGAATTATTTGCAGGAGATTTCTTTGTCATGGTTGCACCTGTAGACAACACTGAAAACGTGAAATATTATTTGATGTGATGCACATAACAAAAGATGAGGTTATTATAAGATTTTGATGATAACGGTTTTATATATGAAATATGATCCATTGTATTGAAAGGATATTTTTTTCAAGAAACCCATCAAACCGATACTCATGTTCACTTTCAAGAATACCAGTCAGATGTCATAAGTTGTCAATATAGTCATTTGGTATGTGCAATGCACATAAAGTTAATAGAAGTTCAATCAAGAAAAAAAACAAAGGTTCGAAAATGGAAAATGTCCAAAGCCTATCATGAATGAATAATTGAAGATGACATACCATTACGATTTCTTTAAACAAGTGAAATGTACATTTTAGAATTTTATATTTTGCATTGAAAGTACATGTATTTATGAATATCTAGGGTTCTAGAATCATTTGGTTTAGTTTACTTTCATGGTCCATTCAAATAAGAAAAGTTATATTTTTGATGAATTATAAAGTTTACCGAGCCTTATTTACAATTTGAGGGAAGAAACTATAGATTGTATAGGGAACCTAAAATGACCTATACTTTGGGTGATTATACTAATCCTACAAATTTTCCATCATATACACAAATCCTTTAATGCATAACCAATTTACTACATAAAGGATTTGCATTCATTATTTGCAATGATTGAAATGTGTTTTCATATGAAGAGGATAACTTCATATCAAAACTAGGACCCATTTCCATGTCATTATAAGGGACTATTGATGGCTTAGAAAAACTTTCACTAAATGTAGTACCTTTCATAAAACCATCCACCTCTCTATTAATATCTCTAGGAATAATATCATTCTACAAATAAAAAATAATAGGTCATCTATTAAGGCTTGGTTTGTTGCATTTAGATTTTCATTTTTTTAATTTAATTTGGAGTATATTGAGAATTCAAGGTAGTGTATGATTAACATCCTAATTAAAGATTTTAAAGACATCTTAAAAAGTATCAATTTTAATTATGAAATTGTGAATTTTGATTCCAAAAGTGTTGATATATTAAATTGCTATAATGTGCATTTATATTTCGATATCTTGAAGCAAATCAAACAAAATTGAAATTATGAGCTACTTGAAAAATGTGTATGATGAACCTAGCATTACTTATGTTCTACACATTAAACATAGTTTTCATTAAGTTTGATTGAAAAAATTTAAGTTGAAAAAGAATTTGATTTTGTGACCTAATAACAAAAAATAAAAAAATAACACCATCTACTAAGGCTTGGTTTGCTGCATTTAGATTTTCATTTTTTTAATTGAATTTAGAGTATATTGAGAATTCAAGGTAGTGTATGATTAACATCCTAATTAAAAAATTTAAAGACATCCTAAAAAGTATCAATTTTAATCATGAAATTGTGAATTTTGATTTCAAAAGTGTTGATATATTAATTTGCTTTGTTATGTATATTTAGATTTCAATATTTTGAAACAAATCAAACAAAATTGAAATTATGAGCTACTTGACAAATGTGTATGATGTTACCTAACACACATTTTAAACATAGTTTTCATTAAGTTTGATTGAAAGAAATTAAATTGAAAAAGAATGTGATTTTTGACATGATAACAAAGTTGGAAGTTTAGTACTCAATGTAGACCTTGTATTGTGGATGGTGTGTTGCTATCCCTGGAAATTTTTGAATCGAAAGTTATTCAGTGATATTGAACAACACTCATAGGTGTCATATTAATGGCACTAGCAAATAATTCCAATGTCTAGAGGGTTGATAATCCATTAGCCCTTTTATACCCTTTTCAGTAAATAAACAATTTATATCAATATATTTTTTAATGAAAATCACTTACTTATATTAAAGTATATTTTAATTTTACATATTAAAAAAGGTTAGATTATGTTTTAATTTCAAAGTGTATTTTCATTTCACATTTTATTGAATAAACATATTGAAAGCTCGAAAAGAAACCAAGGATGAACATAACCAGTTTAGTGTTGGACTGTCATTTCATTGTGAACTTTCAATAAAGAAACCAAGGATGAACATAACCAGTTTAGTTATGGATTGTCATTTCATTGTGAATTTTCAATTTTGAGTTGAGGGTTTTAATAAATTTTGGATTGATAGGAGTCTACGCCCTATCAAAATAGAGGAGGGCCCTAGATTGATGCGATGATCAACATGCTTAAATTTACAAAATCATTGTTAAAGTCAATTGATTATCACTTGAATGGAATGGAATAAAATTCATATCATCCAATGAAAACTGTTAATGCTTTTACCTTGGTAGTCTAATACTAATTTTTCATCATGACAGACTCATAATTTCTTTTTATGTTTTCACTCTCATAAGAAGCTCTCACATATTTTTAATATACAATATTGTTTGTTGTTTTCTCCATTCGAATATTGTTAATAGGAGGCAACTGAGAATTTTGAAACCTAACTTGAGCAACCCTCTAGTCCTTAACCCTCACCTTTGAGTATCGTTTGGGGTAAGGGGCTCCAAAGTGGGAAAATATAATTTGATGATTTGTTTGACTATTTTAAACCATATTTGAAAATCAAACAAAATTGAAATTATAAGTTGCAGAAACTATAATTTGATGATTTGTGTGACTATTTTCAACCATTTTTGCAAATAAAACAAAATTGAAATTATAAGTTTTAGAAACTATAATTTGATGATATGTTTAACCATTCAACCATATTTTCAAATCAAACAAATTGAAATTATAAGTTGTACTTGACATAGTACAATGATGTTTATAAATAAAATGAAATAAAACATTTTTAATTTCGACACAGTATCATAAAACACAAATTAACCTTTCACCGGATCATAAAAATTGAAATTATAAGCTATTGACTATTTATAAATGAATAATAAACAATATATTCCACCATCATAAACAATATAAATGAAATCAAAGATGAAACAAAAAATTGATATTTTGAGTTCCAAAAATATCTATATCTATATCTATATCTATATCTATATATATAGATATAATGAAAGTTTGCATAGTTACACTGCCAAATACATAGGTTCCACAACCATTTTAGGCTAATAACAAAATCTAAGAGGCTTGATTAAAACATTTAACTCCAAAATTTTGGACTCTAAGCCATCACTTTAAGATAGATCACTTCATACCTAGAAAAAAAAACATTTTTCGAATTTAAAATTTAAAAATTAAAAAAAAATATATATCTACAAATTTAAAATAAAATGTGGCACACATACCATTTTAGATAAATAAAACAAGTTGTGATTAAAGAAAAATTGGCATACATACCAATAACACATATTAACAAATATTTTAAAGATATTTAACTAAATATAAAATAAGAAAAAATAAATAATAACATACCCAACTGAAGTTTCACAGATTTAAGATTATCGCTCTCTTTTTATTATATTTTTTTGGCACTTTTTTAAAACCAAACTTACATCACGAAGTTCTAAAACTTCCAAAATAGTTACTCTCCATATTAAGCATACATGATCTAAACAATGTAAAATCTTATCTAGCAATTTTTTAAAGAGAAAAATTGTGTTCTTGGTAACCAATTTTAGTGTTTAGAGTTAGATAATACCCTGAAAATAAATTTAGTTGCGTATGCAGAAAGTTCAAAAATCTCCATATTAAGCCATTCGTCCAATAAAATACTTATCTCCTCGATAAAGTCCCATATCATTCAGGTGAAGTTCTCATGCCAAGTGAACTTATTTACTCAGCAGTAAAATACTTATCTCCTCTTTTGTAGTGGAATAGATGTTCTTATATAATCAAATGCCCTAAAATTCCCTTTCAAATTAAAGGACTCACAAATATCCATATTAAGCCATTCTTCCAAGAAATTACTTATATCTATGAAAGTTCACAAATCTCCATATTAAAAATTATTCTTCCATAAAATACTTATCTCCTCTTTCTGCAATGGAATAGATGTTCTCATATAATCTTTCATGTACATGAATAAAACACAAATATGCACATATTTTAAGTCATTCTTCAAAAACCATTTAAAATTTAATCTTTCTACATGGGATGTATTCAGATGACATATAATCAAATGCTCTTTGAAATATTCCTTCGTCATGATCTAAACACAAGTGAGATCATGCACGTACATAGCTTATTTGTAAATCTACAAATGTTGGTTTTTATGGTTAGTAAGCAATTAGTTAAGATTTTGACAATACCCCAAGAAGGAATTCCCTTCGTTGTATGCAGAAAACAAAAATCTCCATATTACGTCATTCTTGGAGAAGGAAAGGAATGCAATCGAAGAAAATTTAGAAACTTCCCCTTTTCTGATGTGGGATAGAGTCTATTCTCAAATAATCAAATGATCAAGTTCAAAATTAGGTTTGCATCATGATCTAAACATAAATAAGATTGAATGTACCATTTTAGACGACCATAAGCTTATAGAGTAGTTCTATATATTTCAAAATAATTGATCAAAGCGTTGAAAAATTATATAGACAATAGTTGAGTAACCCTATGAATAGGAAAGGCTAAACTAAAAAGTTGATCAAACAAAAATTTGAAAAAAGTAAAAAAAATAAGCATATTCAACAAAAATAAGCTTGAACACTTATATATAAAGGGCCCAACATAAAAACAAATTAAAACTCACTAATGTGCAATATACATATATTTAAGAATCATCTTGAATAGACACATCCTTCCTAGGTATGGATGCATCCTCCTCAATCCCAATCTCCCACACTTCGTTCTCCACATTTTGTTCAAACACACTCTCAAGCACTTTCTTCTCCACATTTCCCTATAACACATTTCAAATTTGTACATTTGAAAATTAAATTTAAATGATTTTAACACATTAAATTGTAGTTTTAAATTTTGAAACATGTAATACCTATGTGCTATAGCGGGAAAACCCCCCTATGGACTACACTAGGGTTCAACATGTAGGTAGATCTAACCATCTAAAATTATCCTACTTTTTATAACTACCTCAAATATACCCTACATTCATGCATAAAATACAAAGTAAAAAGATCTGGTAACTTTACTTTAAACTCTGCATCCGGTGTCGATCCTTTTACGTTCGATTGTTCCACTGACTACAAGTCTCCTTCCAAGGCCGACCTGCATTCACAAACAGACAAAAAAGGAACTATGAACATGCATTTCATATTTGAATTAGTGGGTTAGATGTCAGTATAAAACATAAATCAAACATAGATATTGAACACATCATATTGCGGAACAGAAAAAATATTCCTTTTATTGATTTCATAAAGTTTACTTACAATGAGATCGACAACTACTCCTCGAACCTGGTTTGGGATTCTCTTCACCAAGCTCCAACTGCGCTTTCACATATCTTTCTCCTCTCACACTTATCTATAGGGAAATGGCATAGACTTATAATGGAGGAAAAAGGAAAGAATGGGCAATTTTGGCAAAAAACTCATAAGGTGGTTGCAAATTCTTGGGGCAAGGAGGGGATGTTAAACGGGCAGAGTTTCACTGTTCATATGATTTTCCTTGGAATGAGACCCCAACAACTCCTTTTATATGAAAAAGGGATGGTTATTTGATTGGGTGACGAGATATAGGCGGTGGGACAATTGGAAAACTACCCAATGGCTCGTAATCTCAACGAATTCCTTGCAACTTTTTAGTTTTTGCAACATTTGTGGGTATACACAGGCTGTAATGGTGCATCTAGTGTACGTACGCGAGCTGTAGTGGTAGAACAAACATGTGTACATGGGTAGTAGTGGTGCAGGGCGTGTACATCTTTAAAAATATAGTTTTTAAGAAGAGCTGCTCAGTGATGTCTTGGCAAAAATAGCAAGTAAGAGGGCTTGATGCCAGGTATGCATGTATGGTGAAATTTAGGGTTATAACAGATTACCCCTAATGTGTGAGGTAAGAAGAGCATCTGACGGCTGAAATACATTACAAAGTTTCACCAACATATGAAGCGAGTGAGCCCAGGACCAGAGTTCGAGAGGTGCCATCTACAAAATAACAATTGTCTCACCGAGGCGGGCATACCCATGCTCGGGATGAAATAAATCATGGTTTCCAATCAAATACACTGCAGATCCATGTCATATAACTATATAAAGTGTAGTCGTGAGCAATACACAATGGATCTACATCTCAAAATCAAAGATATACATGTATAGTATTCATCTTCAAGAAGCCAATGATGCATGATGGTTGGAGATGAGGCCTTCAGAGCTTGAGCAACAACTTCAAGATCTTCAAAACTTGGGTAGGAGAATGTGAATGTATGAATTCACTACCCAGATTTCTTCGACGTCTTGTCGGGAACAGACAAGAGGATCTCGGTGATCAGGCAAAGAACTTCATTGATTTCGAACAAAGACTTTATTGGAATTTTGGGATGGTTGGGCATGAGGATAAGAGACAAAATGTAGATCCATGTCATATAACTATATAAATTGTAGTCGTGAGCAATACACAATGGATCTACATGTCAAAATCAAAGATATACATGTATAGTATCCATCTTCAAGAAGCCAATGACGCCCGATGGTTGGAGATGAGGCCTTCAAAGCTTGAGCAACAACTTCAAGATCTTCAAAACTTGGGTAGGAGTGCAATGTGAGTGTATGAATTCAATACCTAGAGTTCTTCGATGGCTCGTCAAGAACAGACAAGAGGATCTCGGTGATCAGGCAAAGAACTTCATTGATTTCAAACAAAGACTTGATTGAAATTTTGGGATGGATGGGCATGAGGATAAGAGACAAAATGTAGAAAGGCCATCTCAGGTTGGGTAAAACTTACCTTGGACAAGAGCACGACTGATGATCATACTAAGGCAACATGACATTGACATAAGTTCACGATGCAGGAGGCAACACAAACTCTCCATGTGTTTGGAAGGATAACCAAATGAAGGAGGACACAACTCTATGTAGCGAGAACAACTTACTAAGGTCATATTAAATTTGAATGCTTGATGAAAAAAGAAAGGATGTGATTTTTCCAAGGGAGACTCATTGTGCTGCCATAAAAAGAAAATAATTTTCCCATCCTCTTTTTGGGGTATATTTGATTTTTTTGTTTTTTTCAATATTTTTAAAAAGCTTGAAAAAGAATAAAATAATGCTATGTTACAAAAGAAAAATGAGTGTCACTGCATACTAGTTCCAAGCACAAGGAACACACTAATTCTCATAGCAAGGAGACATGTGAAGGAAAAGGACACCCGGGGAAAATTCCTCCATGGGTCAAGGTGTCAGGTCGCAGAGACAAAGTGCTACAAGGCTTGCGTATAAGGCATGATTCAAAGGTTCAGTTGAGAGCAACATGGAGTTAGAATTAGGCCAAAAATGCAGAGATTCAATTGTGATTACAAAGACATGATTAAACCCCCTTCAATGTATTTTTCATGAGCCCAGAGAAGGTAATCTTAGTGGTTTTTCACTTTTAGAGAGTTTAAAAAAGCATAAAAGAAGACTCCTTTGGGGTACTTTTTTCGAAGGTAGTCTAGTCGATTCGAAAAAGGGATAAACTAGCACCAAAAATACATCTATTCAAAACCATTTTAATGAGTGTGACAAAGACAAGATCACTTGGAAATATTTTCAATTTTAAGGAGTTTGAAAATAACTTAACTATGGACTCGCAGCGTTTTTCTAGATTTATTCCCCTTAGTGCGAAAACGTATAAAATTTACTTAGGAGAACTCTCCCAGCGAGATGAATCTCCCGAGGTGTACCTTTTTCCTCCTTAATATACAGGCCGGAAAAATGGGTAAACTCATGCCATTAAATGTTTTTCTAAACCAATTAATGAGTGTGAAAGAACAAGGTCACTCAACAATCTTTTCAATTTTAAGGAGTTTGAAAAGAGCTTAACTATGGACTCCGTAGAGGATGTTCTTATGGACCATTTTAACGAGTATGAAGGAACAAGGTCACTCGACAATCTTTTCAATTTTAAGGAGTCTGAAAAGTGCTTAACTATGGACTTCGTTGGGGTTCCTTTTTCGTAAATTTAGTCCCTCAGGCCCGAAAAAGGGTTAAACTTACACGTGAGAATACTCTTCTACAGAACTGAAGTTCCTAGAGCATACCTTTTTTCATAAAATTGACTATATGGACCGAAAAAGGGGTAAACTACCACCAGATAGACGTGCCTTCAAGTTTTAGTTTGGTGAGTGTGAAGGACAACAAGATCGCTTGACAATATTTTCATGTTTAAAGAGTCTGAAAATGGCTTAAAGATGACTCGTTTTCTAGGAGTCCCGAGAGTGTGGTGAAGAGTGATGACATATCAGATGTATGAGACCCAATCTCGTAATCAGGACAATAATAACAAGGACTCCCGAGACTAAAGTTATTAATGACGACATGAATACCAGAATGCAACCATGATCTACCTAGGGAATCCATGTAGAGGTAGTCTCTACCACTAAATTATGACACTTCTAAAGTAGCGATGATAGTTCTGTGTCGCAATTAAGTGGGTTCGATCCTATGGAAAAGAGGAAAATACAATGAGATGCCAAAAGTGGAGGTGAAACCTTAACTTAGATGCAAAAGTTGGAAAAATGACTTTTACCAAAGAATCTTTAAAAGTGACCCATCTCCCAAAAAGTTTTCCAAACCAAAAGTGAAGTGTATCGTGACATCCAATGAGAAACCCAAGAACCATGTTAAATCATTTTCAAGCCAGAAAAAAAAAATGACGAAAGGGTTCAAAAAGTGGCAAAAAGGGCCAAAAACGTCTATAAATAGAAGCTGGCAGCTCATTATCACCATTAAAAATTGAGAATTAACCAAAAATCCAAAAAGACCCCTTAGCTAAAAGAGTTGATTCCAGGAGCTTCACAGGACAGAACGAACTTTCGCTCAGACCAAGTAAGTACAAATGAAACCCTCTTGCATTTCAATACTTTCTTTTTTCATTTATTTTAGTTTTTGGAGGGGTGTGCACTCCTAAAAGGGGGCGGCCCTATGTGTACATGGGCAGAAAACAATCTACTTGCATGCATACTCAACTGTGTCCAATACAGCCCATGTACACCCTCAAGAAAATGGAAAAAATGAAAGTAGAAGAGTTAAATCCCCTTTGAACTTGTCATTTGACAAGATGTATGTCCATTGGAGAGAGAGGGAGCATGAAGACATATACATCTTGGTTGACGAGGACCCTGCAGCTATGGATGCATTGAGACAATGTGGTTTGTGGAAGTTCTTTTAGTGTCCATTCATGAGGGCACAACCTAGGCTGTTGAATTCCTTGGTGGACTATTGGCACCCCAACGTAGAGGTGTTCATGCTTAAGGGGTATTCATTGACTCCAACGACTTAAGACATTTACTTTCTGACTAGCCTCTCGAGGAGAGGTGTGTTGATTAAAGTTGGTTGTCATTGATGTCAACCCTTGAAGAAAGCCCCGTAACACAAAGGTTTGGGTAATGGACATAATATTGTTTGATTTAAATATGAATCATTATTGTTTTGTCATGGTTGATAAGAAGTAAATATGGATGAACCTCAAAGTGGCCCCCTTATGGTGAAAGCCCTCACGGGAAGACGCTTTGTGGAGTAAGAGAACTCATGCTTGATTGTGGAATAATGAGATGAAGGATAGTGAATTTTTCAGGGAAACTATCCTATATGTTAATTATTTTCATGCCATTTCCGGTGGTATTTAGAACGTCACATAACTTCTCACAGTTAGAGAGTTATGACCATGTGAAGTTGGAGAACCCAGGTTTCGGTAATGGACCCAAGTTTGTTTGATGGATAACGATATGATTTTTTCTATATTTTAAGGTAATACTATTCTATATGGATAGTACATGTCATTCCATTTCTGGTGGAATGTGGAATGCCACATAACTCCTCACAGTTGGAGCGTTATGGCCTTGCAAAGTTGGAGGACCCTCATATGTCATCTAGAAGCCCCAAAAGGTCAAAGTAGTCAAAATGGTTTAAGAGATTTTAAAAGGTAAATAATAAAGTGAAGTGATGAATGTATTATAATTCAAATTGAATGTAAAATAAATTATTTGTATAATAAATTTAATGGAGAAATTAGAAGTGGGTTAACCCTAAAATAAGGAAAGTGGGCCAAG
>ML808928.1:183574-194195 GCA_009831015.1 Picea engelmannii | reverse complement strand
ATGGATCACATTTTTACAATGTATGTACATGTGTATGTGTGTGCTTCCTTTATGTGTGTGCAATATGCCAATCTAATACATGATTAGCTAGAGTATCTGTGATTTTATTTAATCTCCTAGGAACATGTATATACATAATGTAATCAAAGAATCATTCTAAGAGACGTACCCTAAGGAATCATCGATGTAGAGTAGGATCATAAACGCGGTAAACCCAATTTAACTGGGACACAACCAACTGAGAATCTAAGTAGACTCGGAGGTGAGAGATACCATGCGACAAAGAGTCACAAAGTAAATCTATTATTGCATTGTAGTCGACGACATTGTTTGTGGCGTCACCTAAACCAATACCTCCAGAAGATAGCAACTGGCCTTGAGGCATGATTATCACCCAAGCTGCGGAAGCAAGCCTCTGAGTGTGTCGGCTAGCACCATCCATGAACCCAATGAACACCTATGATTCACTTGACATATGGCATAGCGAAAACGATTACATAAATAACGACATGTCCATAAAACAAAAAGACAAAAACCAATTGTATAAGATCTATACATATGTACAAGAAGTCACCCAAGGAGACCCACCTATGAGTAATATTTCTTGAGGTACAACCCATTTCTAGGATCCGCTAAAGCATTCCCCTCAAAGTCAACCAGATGATAAGAACCCTTCTTTAGTACCTCCTTCACAATGAAAGTTCTGAATAACATGGGTTTGAACTTGCTTGCCCCAAAGGGATCCTTATATTGGTCGTAGACTAGGACATGGTTTCCTTCAGAGAATATACGAGGACGAATTGATTGATCATATTGACACTTGAATTTTTTCTTGTGATCCTTGTTATCCAAGGCTATGTCACAGTGTTGCTCATCGAGCTGCTCGAGATATAATAAGCGTTCCTCAAGTGGTGAAGTGTCTAGAAATGACTGTACTGCCAACTTTAGAGATGGGATCTAGCACTCTATTGGCAAGACTGCTTCCAGCTCGTAAACAAGTTGAAAAGGTGAAAAAATGGTTGCAGTATTTACAGACGTTCGGTAGGCCCACAATGCTGAGTACAACATCAAATGCCAAGTTGACTTGGCCGAATTGATCGTTCAGTGCAAAATATTCTTGAGGGACTTATTCACGGCTTCCACCTGACCATTCGCTTGTGGGTAGTAGGGTGATGAATGATCTTGCCTCAACCCAAGATTTGAGGTTAACTTGGACATCACTTTGTTTTGAAGGTGACTTCCATGGTCAGTGACAATCTCCTTCGGGATGCCGAACCTTGCTACTATCTGGTTAAAAATAAAGAGAGTTGTGGTTTCGCCATCATTATTGAATGTTGCAATAGCCTTGACCCACTTTGTGAAGTATTCTACCACTACGATGATATAACGATGCCCCCTGGATAAATCAAGGTGGCATGTAGTATAATCAATCCCCCACTTGGTGAAGGGACCAACTGTAATGATGGGAAAAATGGGAGCGGGGTGTGCCCTCATCTTCCGAGAGAAGATCTAACATGGGTGGCACTTCTTGACTGATTCAACACAATCCTTGATCAACGTCGGCCAAAAGTAATTGGCTTGTAGAATATTTTGGGATGTTGCTAATCCACACAAATGACCACCGCATGCTCCAGTGTGGTAGTCATTAAGAACGATTTCTACTTCTTCATGAGTGAGACACTGACGGAGGATGAAATGTACACCCCGACGATACAAAGTGTCATTGAGAATGAGATATTTTTTCTCTTGATAGCGTATACATCGATACTCATTGCAAGAAGAATATAAGGGGCACCTCAAAGTCTAGATATAGACTAGTATACCTCCATACCAGGGGTCTAAAGATGAAATCAGAAAAGATCTTCTTTAATCAGTGATTCTTCAGGTGTAACATCACTTGACTCGACTGGAAGTTCCGAGATGAGTTCCGCAAAGACCAACGACTTTTTAGATTTTGTGGAAACAAAATCTAAGTCAAATTCCTGGAGGATAACAATTCATCTACTGATATTTTCATCGATTACACATCGTGTCAACACATATTGACACGGATTCACAATGACAATGATGGTGGTCTTATGAAGAAGAATATAATGACAGAACCATAGGACAACATGCAATTCTACCAACGCAATCTTCTCAACGTGGGAGTAGATGAGTTCTGGTCCAACCAGGCCTCAACTCAGGTAATAAATCACATGCTCTTCAAGAAGATCATCCTCTTGAACCAAGACCATACCGATGGTCGAATCTGCCATGGACAAGTACAATAAGAAATATTTATTATAATTGGGTGGCCAAAGCAGAGGGGAACATGTGAGGGAACACTTCAATGCTTCAAAAGAGCGTTGAGTGGCTTCATCCCAACAAAAAGGAACATCCTTTTTCAGTAAACGCATGAACCCTTTAGTGATCTCGACATAGTTTGTGATAAAACACCGAAGGAAGTTAATTTTTCCCTGTAAACTTTGAAGCTGAGGGACTATGCACGGGAGAGGCAATTGAACTATCTCCTCAACCTTTAGAGGATTGACCATGATCCCTTTTGTCGAAGCTATGAAACATAGAAGACGACCTGACATCATGTAAAAGATGCATTTGTTTGGATTCAAAATAATCTGATAGTAGCAAAATCACTGAAAGATAAGTCGGAGGTGCATCGGATGATCAACTCTCTTGCGATATCGTGATTCTAAATCATCGAGATAGGCCTCGACTATATGTCTAAGATCATGGAAAGAAAAAGACATGGCCCGCTGAAAAGTGGCTCCAACATTCTTCATGCCAAAAGGCATCTTCCGCTGAGCAAATGTACCCCATGGACAGATAAAAGTGGTTTTATGCTTTTCTTCAGGCTTAATCTGTATCTGATTGTATCCCAAAAAACCATCCATGAAATAAAATACCTCACATCCTGTGCATTCATCGACAATCTGGTCAATGAATGGGGTGGGGAAATTATCCTTTGGATAGGCCTTTTTCAAATCATGGAAGTCCATACATACGTGAATCGTTCCCTACCTTTTTTTTACCAGAATGGGATTTGACACCCATTGAGTGAATTGAATGGGGTAGATGAAACCGTCTTTGATCATTTTCTCTACTTCAAACTTAATAGCTACTTCTTTCTTAGGATTTACCAGACAAAGATTCTGTCAGACCGGCTTAGCATCAAGATACATCGTTATTTCATGTTTGACGATTCTTGGATCAATTCCTGGCATTTCCTCGTAAGACCAGGAAAAAACGTCGTGGAATTATTTAAATAAATCTGTGTAGATTCGAATCTCCTTAGGGGAGCAGTCCACTCCAATGAAGACATTCTCCACGATGCTAGGGGTTCTAGAGATGTCAATAGGTATTGTTTTAGTGATGGTTTCCATAATACCTTTGGCGTAAACTGCGTGTGTACCCAAAGGATTGATAAGACAAGACCTATCTCTAGTCACAATCAACACAAATTCACCTGCCTCAATTCTTCTTAACTCTGGGAGAAAATAAGATCTATGATGGACATCATCCCCACGGTCTGTTTGGACCAGTCATTGCCTCAATAATCATCTCGTCTGAGGGAAAGACCAAGTCTAAAGAATCGGTAGTGGCGAGGGAATCTTGAGCCCAAATAGGCTCAAAAACCAGATTTAACTCCTGTGCGGGAGTCACATCGGGGTCGATGAAAGCTTGCTGGACTATAGAGTACACAACCTCTATCTTGAAAAAGGACATGGCCATGCCATGATTCCCTATCCCTTCTATCATGGTTGATGGGGAAGGAAGATTCCATGGATTATTAAATTAAATCATGCAGAACGACGACACTTGAAATATTTTAGCCTTAGGCTGGTCGGGAATAGCCGATATGAACTTGACATCGTCGAAAGGAGGTGGGTAATTGAAAGTACCCATCAAAGGTGGGAACAAACCAACCCCTACGTTGACGACGTCAGGCTAAGGGCTATCAATCATCAATATCGTGAATGCCCCTGATGAAGGGTCAGGACGAGAGAAGGAAAATTGATCAATGGACACGATTTGACCCTCATCTGGAAACAATAAGACCCAGAAAATTGTGGTGACCACTGCCTGCATAACATAGGTCCAACTCTTTCCTAACAGAAGGTTGCAGTCGAGAGGTGCATCGACCACTTCAACTTCGACACACACAGTATTCCCCCCTAATTGCACGGGGAAAGAAAGGATTATCCCATGTGGTCTGAAAGAATGACCATCAAAAGTAGTAAGTAGACTAGGTGACGGAGACAAAGCAGGTTGGCCAATGGCCTTCCAACACACCAATGACATCACGCATGTTGAGGTTCTCTCATCAACCATCGCGTGGAAAATATTCTGGGTAAAATTTTTCATGGTGTAAGACACTATTATTTGAAATGCCACATGGTAGGGGAGAAGTGGTTTTAAGTTAGTTGTCTCAAGCATGATTGTTCTCGGATTACAAGTCTCATCATATCCCAAAGAGGAAACAAAGGTATTCCTTTTACAGGGTAGATCTAGAAGACTTCCAAAGTAGACATTGTGCAAGGGGTTTGTGAAAAATCCTCCACCACAGAGTAGTTCTGGAAGGCCCTTGTGTTTGGATTATGTGAAGATTTCTTGAATGCTCCTTTCAAGATGCGTGTCATTGTTTCACCCATCGTATTCTCAATATGGAGAGGAACATATGGGTTTACGACTTCCTTACCCTTTTCAAAAGATTCTGCCATTTCGTAATCGTGCACTCTAGTCACTATGTAGGGATCACCTTTCATCATATACACGTTCACGGACGAAGGATTACTAGAAGATGGAGGGGGTCCATGACTTCCCCCATCCGTGCTTGAAGAGGCTTGAGTTAAATTTTTCCCATGAGAAAATGGGTTCATTAACACAGAAGGTTGTTGCTACACCAATAACTTCTAGGCCTCTACAATTTGAGGGCACAGGTAAGTCGGATGGTCTTCCATGCAAAGGTTACACAGATACTTCGACTTTCATTTCTTTGTGTTTCCCTCGCCAACATTATTAGTGGGTTTATTATCCCCCTTACCCTTTTTGTTTCTTTGTTTTTTCTTTCCTTCAAGCTGCTGGTTGGCCTTCGTGTTCATCAATTGCACACTGTGTACATTTGGCGTTTGAGTAGGGGGAGCAAACAAACCAGTGGTTTGGCTGGCCACTGTCTACTGTATCGACAATTGTTGCAATTGATTCGGCAGTTGATTAGTGGGATTCGCTTTTGCTAAAGAAAATATGCCATTGGCATGTGGTCCAAACTTGTGTCTGGTCTTGTTAAGAATAGACCGTGGAACATTTGGAAAAACCTCGTAAAGTAAACTAGACTGATAGTATATCAGTTCAATCTATTGAGCTCTCATTATCGCCTCTTCCTCAAAAAATACCCCCGACATTGCAATGTCCTTGGATAACTAGGGTACCAAAGACTTAAGGAACCACTCCAAAAGGAATGCTAGTGGAACTGGTACTTTTATCAAACTCTTTCGATGCCTCCATTCTCGGATGTGATCCGAGATATGGTCAACCTTTGTTTGCTCAAAGTTGGCCAACAATTTAGTGTTGACATCGTATCTCATAGGTAATTGAAAATGGTTAAGGAAAACCATTTCCAATTCACCAAAAGTAGAGTGTCTTGAGAGGTCAAGCTCGATGTACCATTTCGCAGCACTCTCGATAAGAGTGCATTGAAACAGATGCAACTATACAGAGTCGTCTATTAGAGAGTTCGATGAGAATCATAGGTGAAACTTGGTCACATGATCGCTTGGATCTTCGTTAGGCTTACCTTCAAACTTTGGGATGTTCGAGGGAAACTTTGTCAGCATGGGAGGCCAACATGCATCATAACATATTGGATCGTTTAACAATATTGACAAGTCTAGCAAATGTAACATTGCCAGAAACGATAGCTTGGGTTGTTAATAATATATAAGAAAAAAGGATCCTGGAGTTTTTTTGGCACCAGGTTTCTAGGAAACGTTAGGCTGTTGACCAGGGTTCTGAAAAATACCATGGTTGTGGTCGACATACAGATACTATGCTTGTTGAGACTTCATCGACTGAATCCCGTAATTTGATGTTGAGGGTTGGGCAGGTATTTCTCCTCGCATTGTGTTCCAAGGATTCTGGAAAGGGTTGCCCCCTCTCGATCCAACGGGCATAGGTATTGAACCTTGCTTGGGGTTACATTGGCCATGGAAGGGGTTGGCCCTGGTTGACATCCTTGACGATGGGATTGATACCTACCATGGATTCCAGGGTCCTTATGAGGTGTTTTCCCCCTTTGCAGGAATAGTACCCTACACAGGATTTTGTTGTTCAAAACCAGGGTTTCCCCCGACTGAGACGACAGTTGAAGAGAATGCGTTGTTACCAGACATGTTAAACAAAGAGAATGGAAAAGAACCCACCAGTGTGGTGTTGGAATAAGGTCCTTGACTACCTGATCTGAACAAGATATAGTTCATGTTCGGCCAAACAAGCTGCTTGGGAGCACCACCTAGTAAGGGGGATGATGGAGGTATATGACCCCTGTCGTAAAGGAAAGATACAACTAAGAGACTTGAACGGTTTCAATATCCATGAAGCTCTGTGGAAAATGAGACCGAAAAAATACCACGACAAGTCCTCTATATGTGTTCCCCACTATGCTTGGTCCGAATTTGGAGGGGTTATCTCCGCTACCTTTCTTCATGCAACCTCATGTTTAGCCCCTGTGTTAGAGGGGGGTCCCAGATAACTTTCATGTTTACTAGACTTTTTACACTCCCTAGCACAAACTTGTATGCTTGTTTTATAGCGTTGAAGAGTTTCCTCTCCAACCTAAATCAAGGGTCTAGCCTAGACTAGTTGATGGACCCTACAAACATAAAGTCTAATTGATTTTAATTAAGTGTTAATTTTAAGTGGCTTGTCTTAAGTCAAGGAAATAGAAATGAAACTAGTGGTGTGTTTTGAGAGACGAAGTAGAAATAATCAAATACTGAAAGAAAAATTACATCTTTTTGTCAAATAAAGATTTGAAAATTTAAACTCTTTAACCAACTTTTCGTAACTACTTTTTCTAAGATATTTTAAAAGAAAAACCCAAAACTAAATTTCTCTCTAATACGAGCTACTTAAAGTTCTAAGCATTTAGTAAATAACTTAAGAAAGCACTCTTTTTCCTAATAAGTAAAGACAACTAACCTAACTACTTAACCAAACAAAGAAATGAATTTTTTATTTTTTATTTTTATGCTTCAAATAAGAAACTTGAAATAAATTATTTTTCTTCTTCTTTAAAGCAAGAAAAATGGAAAAAGTGAAGACAAGACAAGACCAAGAACTGACTTCTGGCCCACTGTGGATCGCAGGGAGTCATTGACAATACCAAAAAGGCTGATCAGAAAAGAGTTACAAACTCGTCTAAAACCCTTTCAAATAAAACACAAGAAATCTTTAAAAGATAAGAAAACTAATGTCAAACCCAAGATAAGGACTGTAACAACAGATACCATTACTAGATCAAGAAACCCCTAATAAGTATGACTTCAATTAGGGTAGAGTTTGACTGCCCCTTCTTCTAGAAAACATTTCTTGACACAGGCACACTACAGACACTTAAGTAGCCTGTGTATGTACGCGGGTTGTCTAAAGGTAGGGCGTGTATGTACACGTGCAGACCCACTACAAGCCACGTACACCTCTATAACTTCTCAAAAGAGAAAAATGACAATTAGATTGACAGGGCAGGGAGTACTGGTATGGAAAACTAGAATCCCTTAAAGACTCAACAACTTACAAAAACTCAAAAAAGGTAATCAAACCAAACACCCAAAAACTATCCCCTAAAACCCTAGAGGTTTCCTTAGTATGGTCGTCAGTTCTGTTATAGCAGGAAAACCCCACTATGGACTACACTAGGGTTCAACATGTAGGTAGATCTAATCGTCTAAAATTCTCCTACTTTTTATAACTACCCTGAATATACCCCACATTCATGCATAAAATACAAAGTAAAAATATCTGGTAACTCTACCTTAAAGTCTGCATCTGGTGTCGATCCTTTTGCGTTCTATTGCTCCACTGACTACAAGTCTCCTCCCAAGTCTGACCTACATTCAGAAATAGACAAAAGAGGAAATATGAACATGCATCTCATATATAAATTAGTGGTTTAGATGTCAGTATAAAACATAAATGAACCATAAATATTGAACACATCATATTACGGGACAAAAAAAGTATTCCTTTTATTGATATCACAAAGTTTACCTACAATGAGATCGACAATTGTTCCTTGAATTTGGTCTGGGATCCTTGTTGGCACAAGGGCTGACCCATTGTTCAATGCTTCAGTAGCACACCAACAAAACCCTAACTACCGGCATTTTTGACAACACCTACAAAGCATATGATGTCTCACCCGAGGTAGAGGAAGGGGTGGTTGCAGGACTCAATTGTCTGCAACCTAGCTAGGAAACATATCTGTGATTAGACCACTCTAACAAAGCACTTAGCAGTTACCATTCATCAGTATTTAACCCTTATTCACATCATAGATCCAAACCCTAATTATAGAACAATGCAATATTCAACCAGATCTAACACATCTAAGCACTTAACATATGGAAAGAGATATGATCTAGCATTCATTCACATCACTAAGAAATTAATCTATCATACCAGATTCATCTAAACATTCATTATAGCACTAATCTTAAATCTTATGAACAATATAATAACCATAATGCACAAAGCAACCATAACAAAGGATATACGTGGTTCACCCCAGTGTAAGGCTACATCCACCAACTCTTCTCTTCTTTATTATCTTATGTCAATCTTCTACAAGCACAAAGCCCAGAAACCCCACTCCACATAGGACAAGATATCTGCGTGCACCTCTCCATATCCTCCTTCCCCAAGCTAGGTTTAAGAACAAATCCTTCTTACAATCACTTGCACTTAACTCTGCAAGTCTTAACACATAGTATACACAAAGCCTCTAGCTCCGCACTAAACTGATTCTATCAGGTCTACACTATCACAGACCCCCTTATTACATTGCCTAAATATCTATTCATACGTTACAAAATGGGCCTAAACATGGTTAAACCCATGGGTTGACATCCCATACCTGTTACATAAACCCTAATCCCAAAACTGCCCTAAAAATTGGTTGAGATCTTGCGATCTCTGCTTCGAATTGTGCTCTGCCTTCGAGCAGCTTGTCAAAGTCCCAAAAGTGGTCAAACATGACCAAGGTTCTCCAAAACTTGGTTGAGGGCTGATAGGCCCCCAACACTCACCTGTGACTCATACCAAGTCACTCTGCTCTGGGTAACTCTGCCTCAAATGCCTCGAGCTTGGCTTAAGCTTCTTCGACCTACTGCTTCGCCAAGGCCTCCTGCTCGGTGAGCTCCTAAATAACTGCCTCAGTCACAGGTCCTTCCACATAGGGTTATCAACTTTCCTCTAAATAATCCTATTCCTCCTAATGAAGGAACCATAGCAGGATTTCCCAAAATTTCCCAAGTTCTTTATGTCATGATATTCACCTGTGTTTCCTCATCCAGAACATAGTCTATGTCGAAGTATCCTATTCTTGTTTCTATGTACTCTTTCTCTTTTGAGATCTTTGATAAGTTGATATTTCTGTGATTGTTCATGGTTTCTTTCATCTATAGTAATACAGTCTCTAATTCTTTCTGGGGTTCTATCATATCCTTAGTTTCTTGGATTGTCTCATAGGTTTCTTGTCTAATAGTCATCTTTTCAACTTTTGCAATCATTCTAGGGAAATCCAAAACTTCATGTCCAATAGCCTTACAACAAAGGCAAATACGACCTCTACCAGGGAATTCCTTAGCAAGATGTCCCAGTCTTCTACAACTATAGCAAAGAGTTAATCCTCTCTTTCTCTTGAACGATCCCCAACCTTTCTTGTACTGCGCATTGGGATCATAGTAACTAACCTACAAAAAATTCTTTCTAGGATCATGCATCCATTTGTTAGTCCAAACATTCTTTCTATGCATAGGAATAACATATCTTTCATTATTTCTATCAGATCTATTCATATCAAGTCTTCTTTCTTCTAGTTGTACCTTAGTTTTCAGATTAGGACCAATTCTATTAAACATACCTAGATCCATTCTTTTGAAATAAAAATTTTCACTTATCTTACCTTTCTCAGAGCACCAAGCTTCAATATATTACCTCTTTTCTTCAAATCATACTTCTCTTCTTAGCACAGAGATTCACAAGTCAAGTAGAATACTGTGCACTAAAGTAGCAGATTTATGCATAGAGCTTTCTTTTCTTTAGTTCCCAGCAATCATAGTTTCAGGTCCCGACAACAAAATAATTTGTTGGCACAAGGGAAGACCTAGGGTTCAGTGCTTCAGAAAAACACAAAAAAAACCCTAACTATTGGCCCTTTCGGCAACACTAGTGAAGCATATGAAGTTTCACTCGAGGTAGAGTGTAACATCCCGCTCTGGCGCACTGACAAAACTTATTCTTTGGGGACACTTGCTCACAAGTGATCTGGATTTTTATGATGATGAACCACTTAACCTTGATGATGATGCGTCATGATTGATGACAGGATGTTTTACTATTGCTA